>SNQJ01S0018275.1:265161-289374 GCA_010110895.2 Picea sitchensis
TTTGATTTGATCAACATGTCATTGGACAAACCAAATTGACTCCATACAATTTGATTCACCTCAGTTTAAGTGAAAATCGTTCTGCAATTCGAATTTGTATGAAAACCCTAATGAGCCATAAAATTGCCATTCTTGCAAAAAAAATTGCATTTCTCCTTTGAAATTGCAAACACAAACTATCATTGGCATGTGCAAATACAAACTGCAACAGATGGGCATCTGCTTCTCTTTGTGTGGGTCAATCTAATTGACTTTAGAGTGCAGTTTTTCATTGGTGTGTCAACTGATCTTTCCATGCCTAATTAATTTTGTATTTTATTTTGTGTAGGGTATCTATGCCCATTATTGAATCAGGCCTTTCCATATGAAAATTCAGCCAGAAATTCAATCTGGCCAAAAAATTTCCCAACCTTGGATTTGATTCGGTCAACATGTCACTGAACAAATCAAATTGACTATACGATTTGATTCACCTTAGTTTTAGTGAAAATCATTTGGCAATTCAAATTTGTACGAAAACCCTAATGAGCCATAAAATTGCCATTCTTGCAAAAAAATTGCATTTCTCCTTTGAAATTGCAATTACAAACTGTCATTGGCATCTGCAAATACAAACTGCAACAGATGGACATCTGCTTCTCTTTGTGTGGATCAATCTAATTGACTTTAGAGCGTTGTGTTTTGTTGGTGTGTCCACTGTTCTTTCCATGCCCAATTTATTTTGTATTTCTTTTGTGTACGGTGTCTATGCCCATTATTGATCAAGGTTCTGAAATCCACATGGACGTGTGCATTATATGTTTGTTTGCAAAAGGTTGTAATACCCCAATTTTGACCCCTGGATTATTGATGAACATATATATATATATGATGATACATAGGTAAACACATACACTATATTTGGACTTTTAGCATGTTATGTTTTGAAACATTGACTAATCACAATACAAGTTAGAATTAGTGTGGTGCATTTTGTTATCTAAATAGGGAATGAAATAAAATGCTAAAAACCACCAAAGGTTGCAAATGAGCATAAGAGAGTTATGTGCACACAAGAAGAGAATAAAGGGAGTAAGAAATGTGAATATTAATATCTTAATTGTTGCCATGTGTCTCTTGCCAAAGGTCTCCACCTTTTTCTTATGATTACTGAAAGTCTCACTGACCTTGATTCTAGTTGTCCAAAGAGAGATACGTGGTCTTCCTAGGAAGGCATGCGGTCTTATGCACCTTTGGAGCATATCAAATTCATTTTTTGTTATTGAAGTTACTCCTTCCATTTTGGAGGAAACTATTTACCCATCCATATGTTACCATGCCAATGATTACTTGGAAAATACCAATAAATTGTTGCAAATTTTTTATGATTGTTAGTGAGCAAAGACAGTGGGCAAACCAAAGGTCTACATTCCCTGTGTCTGTGCCAGAATTGCCCATAGCCAAGCCAAGGCTTTCCGTTATGGGAATGCTATAGACAATTAGTGGAACATATATCCTTATCTGCACTAGAGGAAAAGGATTTCCTAAGGGTGTAATGTCCCAATTTTGACCCTTTGGATGTATTAGATTAGATCATTTTTAAATTGTAAATAAGTGCCTATAATGAAGGGAGTCAAGCCATATGAGCTTAAATAAATGAGCCCAAGTACAAATGATTTAAATATGTTTATATGGATTCCTAGTGCGGAGCTCAAGGCCAAGGCCCAACTAATGAATGGATAGAGATGTAATTGTTGTAAATATACTTATATGGACCATGTGGTAGATTTGCCACAGTGTACTCAAGCTATGTAAATATTAATGTTGGATTGATATATAATAGTCCAAAATGGTTGCGAAGAGCAAGAGAGGGGCTATGATTTCACCAAAACGGAAGAGGAAAGGAGGGCTAATGGGAAATTAAGCCTCTATTCCTGAGTGCCCACCTAGGAACCCATCCATTTCTCATCATGTGCCTTATTTAATATCCATGTATTATTGGTGTTTATATGATTATCAGCTCTTGATAGTTATTGCCTTATGATTAATAACAAGATACACTTTCATACAACAGTTATCATAGAATAACTATACACTGAAAATCTCAACTATAATACTGCAACGGAAATCACAAGATCTAGAAATATTAACCATGCACAGTAAACACAAGAGTTTATCTTGGGAAACCCAAACTTGGGAGAAAACCCAACATACTTTCTCTAGAAGAATTCAGTCCAAGATATTACTAGTACATCCCCATCAATAGCCAAAATACCATACAGAGAAGATCCTCCCCAAGGCTAGCATCACCAAGACCTAGTGCCTCAATAAGATGACCAAGAATAACCAAGCAAGAGCTTCTCCAAGTGTGGTGCACACTCCAAGATAACCAGAACCAAGATATAGCGAAATAGCCAAAAACTGCAGCTGCAACTGCCTTGTGCGCACTGTAGAAGGAGATGTCTGGCTATCCAAATAAAATAATCCAGTCCTATATTTATACTAATTTGGGCGTCAGTCTGGGGTCGACTTCTTATTTTGAGGTCTTTAAATTACTTTATTATTTTATGTATTTTACTGGTGGGGGCGACTTCTCTTCCCGTGTCTTCAATTTCTTCCAGGGGCTTCTTTAATGGCGTAGATGGGTTTTCTTGTACTTCCTTGTGGAGAATGACTGCCCAAGGTTTCAAATCTCCAACACTCCCTCTCAACAAGGGAGACATTCTCCATACTTGGATTTCTTCTGTCATAGAAAGGTTGTCTTCATGAGTCATGTTGATATGCCATCTCTGCACATGCATTCCATCCCGGAATATGCATGTGATAGCATCTCGAGTCCATCCACTCCTTGATAGGAGAAGGACTACACCTAGGCCATTCACCACTAGCAGAACCCCGTGAGTGAATGAATCATTACCCTTGGTCATATCAACACTAGCATAGCCCCGTGCAAGACCAATCTGGGATAATGTCTGTCTGATGCTTATCTAGGCCACTCACCACTAGCAAAGCCCCATGGATGAGTGAATCATTCTCCTTTGGTCATATCAGAAATAGCATAGCCACGTGCATGACCAATCTAGGAAGAATGCCTGCCTGAACTTGGAGAACATCAACATATCTGGGCCATTCACCACTAGCAGAGCCCCGTGAGTGAATGAATCATTCTCCATTGGTCATATCAGCACTAGCATAGCCCTGTGCATGACCAATCTGGGGGAATGTCTGCTCGATGCTATCAACATACCTGGGACATTCACCACTAGCAGAGCTACATGAGTGAATGAATCATTCTCCCTTGGTCATATCAACACTAGCATAGCCCCATGCATGACCAATCTAGGAGAATGTATGCCCAATGTTGAAACATCAATGCTCATCACTAGCCAAATCAGCATGGCTAATCTTGTGTATCATCCTCCTCAACCAAATCAACATGGCCACTCTGTGAGGATATCTGCAATTTGTTCATCTTTGGATAAGTATTGGAGCTTCACTACTCCCTTCTTTACCATGTCTCGGATGAAGTCCCAGAAGCTTCTGAAGTTGCAACACTGGCTGTAACATACTCTGTCTCTACTATATCGAGTGCTACATAAGCATGCTTCCATCTTATCCCGGAAATCGTAATTGATTCCAAGCTGAAGCAACACCCTGAGGTGCTCAATCTGTCTATTGCACCCCCTGCTCAATCGTAATTTGTATATCTCTACGGCTTCACTTCATCACCTAAGACAAATCATATCCAATTGTACCATGCTTTGCTGCCACCCACTGGAACTACCTTGGCTTCAACCAAATACTGGCTCAAGGTGCTCACTACAAAGCAAATCTTTGGTCTGGCATTAACTAGGTACATCAAGGATCCGATCTACTGCATGTACATCGTGGGATCCAAAAAATATGAATCTGAAGCAGAATCACTCAACTTCTTCATATTTGTCGTCATAGGTGTATTCATGGACTTGCAGTCCATCATATCGAATCTCATCAGTGTCCCTTGAATGAGGAAGATCTCATCTGATCTCGTCACACCTCTAATCCCAAGAGTACATCCGACTAGGATCCTCCATCTCGAACTCTGAGGCCAACTCCCTCTATCACTAGAGTAAGTCTTATTGTCTAGTCTGCCTCACTGGCTGCTCCCTCTGTGACTGAGAAAAAATCCATACTCAGTCGTCCTGACTGACTACCTCCTATGTCACTGTAGCAAGATCACATCTCCTACAAACCTCTTGCCTCTTAATCTTCTGTCTGGCCTCCTCAACTCATGACACCTATATGTCAGTCCTGGGAGATGTCTCTCTCCCACCTGGATCTGGGGGGGACTCCCTCTGAATAATCGACTCACTCTTGAGCCAACTGACTCTCTCTGAGATGAGGCTCACTCTTAGTATGTACATTCTTGGTTAAAACCAAGCTCATCAAGTATCCATCGATCCTGGAGTACCATGCTCCCTCTGAAACATGACTCCCTCTGAGTCTCTACAATCTCTAGAGCCATCTTTTCCCTCTACATCTTCTGAAGTCTGATCTCCAATGAACTGTCCTGGGAGTTTTCTCCTCCCTACTAGATCCCGAGGGATGACTCCCTATGAACTCTAGCTTCCTCTGAACTGGTACTGGGTGGGGCCCCCTGCCTCACCACCGATGGAGCCACATGCTCCTCCTCCTCAATCTCCATGTGGAACACTCTATATCCCACAAAAGTATGCTTCTTTTCAGAAGGTTCTAACTTTGTCTTCTTCATCTTCGGTATATGAATGTATACCATCATGTATACAACTCCATGTCTGCATAGCCTGCTCCATGTCTCAAACTAGAGACCATCTAATTTTTTGCCTCCTGCAACCATCACTATAGCTCCCTCTCAGAGCTATTACCTGTAACTTGCTCGGAACAAGCGCAATAACAAAAATAGCATACAAGAATAATATTCTTATGATAAGGAAATAGGAACAAGAATAAGAAATGAGAAACAGGAACAACACTTTTCCAATGTTGCTACCATTCATTCCTTCGTGGTAACCTGCCCAAAACAAAACAAGAACAAAAGACAAGAGCAACACTTTTCTAGTGTTGTGACCTCCATAGTAACCTTCCCGAGACAAAGACAACAACCAAGAACATCTCCNTTTTCCAATGTTGCTACCATTCATTCCTTCGTGGTAACCTGCCCAAAACAAAACAAGAACAAAAGACAAGAGCAACACTTTTCTAGTGTTGTGACCTCCATAGTAACCTTCCCGAGACAAAGACAACAACCAAGAACATCTCCTAGAAAAGATCAATTTCACCTTGTAAGTAAGTGCATCATTAGTACTAAACAGTGAACATTTACACAATGATCATTGTACTAACAATATTCAAAACATTTGATAGCAAAAATTACTTAGCAGTAATAGAACTCTAAAGATTGTTGTCCTTGTCACAATATTTATTTAAGATGCAACAATATAAAAATATCAAACTTGGAGTCTTAATTGCTAGGGAGGGCACGATATTCCTCTAAATGCACTAGATTCAATGATCCCTTTGGGTCATTGCTTGGACAAGGTCCCTTGTACATCCCCTACAAACACCCTCATACTCTGCTAAATGATATAACTTGGAAACATATATAAGTGCATACCTCTTAAATTTGTAGCACCATCCAGCTTGTCTCAAGGTTTGCGCAACTGACAACTGGCAACTGACAACTGCAACTGCAATTGCAACTGTAACTGACAACTACAACCGCAATTTCAATTGTAATTGGCAACTGCAACTGCAATTACAATTGTAACTGGCAACTACAAGTGCAACTATACAGTGGAAATATTTCAACTAGCTCTGATACCATGTTGGTGTTTATATGATTCTTAGCTCTTGAAAGTTATTCTCTTATGATTAATAACAAGATACAATTTCATACAATAGTTATCATAGAATAACTATACACTGAAAATCTCAACTATAATACTGCAGCGGAAATCACAAGATCTAGAAATATTAACCATGCACAGTAAACACAAAAACACAACACAAGAACACAAGAGTTTATCTTGGGAAACCCAAACTTGGGAGAAAACCTAGCAACCTTTCTCTAGAAGAATTCAGTCCAAGATATTACTAGTACATCACCATCAATAGCCAAAATACCATACAGAGAAGATCCTCCCCAAGGCTAGCATCACCAAGACCTAGCGTCTCAATAAGATGACCAAGAATAACCAAGCAAGAGCTTCTCCAAGTGTGGCGCACTCTCCAAGATAACCAGAATCAAGATATAGCGAAATAGCCAAAAACTGCAGTTGCAACTGCCTTGTGCGCATTGTAGAAGGAGTTGTCTAGTTGTCCAAATGAAATAATCCAGTCATGTATTTATACTATTCTGGGCGCCAGAATGGGGCTGATTCTTATTTCTAGGTCCTTAAATTACTTTATTATTTTATGTCTTTTACTGGTGGGGCCGACTTCTCTTCCTGGGTCTTCAATTTCTTCCTGGGGCTTCTGTAATGGTGTAGATGGGTCTTCTTGTACTTTCTTACGAAGAATGACTGCCCAAAGTTGCAAATCTCCAACATGTACCACCCTTGACTTAGATGTCAATCATTGAATACATGTGATGGTTGGTGAGGAATGTCGCCTCCCATAGTTATGGAGGCATGGGGATGGGTATGTCGATGTTTTGGGCAACATCAGGCAGACATTCTCCTCAGATTGGCCATGTGACTTGGCTAAGGAGAATGGCCCAGGCATAGTCTTTATCCTTGATCATGTGACTTGACAAGGACCGACAAAGACTCGAGGCACATATTCATCAGGCATACATTCTCCTTAGATGGCCATGTGACTTGGCTAAGGAGAATGGCCCAGTGCGTTGATGTTCTCCATGTATTAGCATCAGACAGACATTCTCCTTAGATGGCCATATGACTTGGCTAAGGAGAATGGCCCAGGTGTAGTCTCTATCCTTGATCATGTGACTTGAAAAGGACTGACTGAGACTCGAGGTGTTATGTGGGAAATGAACACATCAACAAGGTGCATGCCAGAGAAGATTACATCAACCATGCTCAAGGAAGACCTTTCTAGAAAAGAAGAAGTGTCAAGAAGACAAGACGATGCCCATTTGACCATTAAAGAAGCCCCACGAAGCAATTGAAGACCTAATAAGAGAAGTCGGCCTCCACAAGTAAAAGACAGAAAAAAATAAAGTAAAATTGAAGACCTAGGAAGAGAAGTCGTCCTCACATGAAAAAGACAGGTGACTTGACAAATATAAATAAAGGTTCATTTCATTTCATTTGACACACTCACTCACTCATCTCTCACTCAAGAAAGAAGGTGCAAGTTTCAAGGAGGTCTTATTTGGGTTAAAATTTGTTGCAACTTGAAGTTCTTGGTATTCTATCTTGTGCGCTACCTCTTGGGAGTTGCGCTAGGCTTGGGAGGTGACTCTTTGATATCTCTTGGTCTATTTTGATGGTGATAAAATTGTAAACTCTTGAATTGATTCTTCTATAAGAAAGGTTGTTGGGTTTTTCTCCCAAGGTTGGGTTTCCCAGGATAAATTCTTGTGTTCTTGTGTCTACTGTACATGGTTAATATTTCTAGATCTTGTTATTTCTGTTGCATTGTAATAGTTGAGATTTTCGGTGTATAGTTATTCTATGATAACTATGGCATGAATGGAAATTTTGCATCAAAATTATAAAACAATAACTATCAAATCTAAGAATCAGAAAATTCAACATGGTGTCAGAGCTTTGTTGAAATATTGCCACTGCACAGTCAGAGAACTAGATATTATTTGAAAATCGTTGGGCACTTTTCTTGAAGTGTTGGGGCTAATTCTTGCATAAACTAACTCGCCCTAACCCGGCGCACCTACTGGTGCTCCCATATTTCCAAAAATTCAAGGTTGAATTTTGGTCAAAATCAAAGGTTGACTTTTGGTCAAAGTCAAAACATCTGGTCAAAATCAAAAGTCAAAGATGGTGTCCAATTTCATAACAGAAAACACTTGTTCTTGTTCTCGTTATTGTTCTGGGCAGGTTGCCATGAAGACAAAAAAATAATGTTCCCTTGTCTCCGCTCTTACATGCACTATTACAGATAGTAGTGATACCTGGTTGGTTGATAGTGGTGCTTCTAGGCACATGACTGGCTACCGAAATTCTCTCAAATGTTTCACAGAGAAGAACTCGTCATTACAAGTGGAACTTGGAGACAATGCCAAATATGGAGTAAAAGGAGTTGGAACCACATCATTCCAACTAGAATCTGGAAACTCTCTACATATGAATGATGTCTTGTTTGTACCAGGACTAAGAAAGAATCTACTCTCTATCTTAGCATTGGAGGATAAAGGCTATAGAGTTGCATTTGTGGATGGACAAGTTATTGTAAGGCCTAAGGATTCGAACATTAACGCAACAAAAGTGATTGGTGTTCGAGAGGGAGGATTATATAAACTATCAAGACGTCCAGCCTAGGCATTGATACATGATAATACCAACTTATGTGAGCTATGACATCAAAGATTTTCTCACCTACACTAAAAGGCCTTACCAACATTAAGGAAGATGGTTACATGTATTTCAGAGCTCTAGGAAGAACATGAAGGCATTTGCAGAGGATGTACTCTTGGTAAGAATACCAAGGGACCTTATCCAAGCAATGATAGTAGATCCAAAGGAATCTTGGATCTAGTGCATTCAGACATATGTGGACCTATGACAGTATCATCTTTGGGAGGATTCTTGTACTATGTGACATTCATTGATTATTTCTCCTAGAAGACATGGATCTACTTCATAAAAACTAAGGATTAAATATTTAGTAGGTTCCAAGAGTTCAAGGCTCAAGTATAGAACTTGACGGGGAAGAAGATCAAGGTTTTAAGAATAGATAATGGAGAAGAATATACTTCCAAAAACTTCAACGATTTCTGCAAGAATGAAGGGATCAAGAGGGAGTTGACAATTCCTTACGACCCCCAACAAAATGGTGTTGCAGAAAGGAAGAACATGTCTATCGTGGAGGCAGTCAAGGCCATGATTCATGATCAAAATGTACCCATGTTCTTATAGGCAGAAGCATCCAACACAACAGTCTATATTCAGAACAGATGTCCTCATCGGATATTGGAATATAAGACTCTTGAGGAGGCATTCACAGGAGTGAAGCCAGAGGTCAACCATCTGAGGATCTTTGGTTGTCCAATATACATTCATGTACCCAAGGAGAAGAGGATGAAGCTAGAACCCTCCGGAAAGGAGGGCATCTTTGTTGGATATAGAGAAACTTCAAAAGCCTATAGAATATGTATTCTAGGACAACGTCAAATCGAAGTCGGTCGTGATGTTACCTTTAATGAAGAGATAGTTTTCAGGAGATCCATAGAATCTCACATAGATATTGTTAGTGAGGAGCAGGAGGCTCTGAAGGATGATGGTATACATCCAACTAGTCTAGCTGATCATCCTTTAGACCATCAAGAAGAGCCAACATGACCAATGGATCTACCTAGAGACGTTACAGTGACCAGGAATAGGCCAACATGGCTTCGTGATACTTTGCAGGATGCAGAAGGACATGCAGCTCCCCGTGGTACTTTTAGGGAGAGAAAGAGACCTTAAAGGTTCTCAAGTTATATGGCACTGATGAGCCACATCATTGATTCTAAACCTTCCATTTATGAGGAAGCAACTGACGAGCAGGTCTGGAAAGATGCCATGATGGAGGAGTATCAGTCCATCATGAAGAATAATGTGTGGGAGGTCGTTCTGAGACCAGAAGGGAAGTTAGTAGTAACTTCCAAGTGGATTTATAAAATCAAGCATGCAACAGATGGCAACATCGAAAAGTACAAAGCCAAGTTTGTGGCAAGAGGATTCTCCCAGAAAGAGGGAGTGGATTATGAAGAGACATTTGCTCTAGTCGCCAAGTACACTTCCATCAGGACCATTATTTCTCTTGCATTAGTTATGGGTTGGAAATTACATCAGATGGATGTAAAGACCATGTTCCTCAATGGTGTGATTGAGGAAGAAGTGTACATATAGCAACCTCAAGGTTTTGTGATACATGGGAAGTAATCCCATGTCTACAGATTAAAGAAGGCGTTGTATGGACTCAAGCAGACACCCAGAGCATGGTACTCTCGGATTGATGGATACTTGATGAGTATGGGGTTCACTGATGTAGATCACAACCTTTACTACAAGGTTGTTGATGGCGATCCCTTGATCTTGGTGCTATATGTTGATGATTTGTTCCTCATGGGAGAAAAATGGCTCGTTATCTGGTGTAATAGGGAGTTGGCCTCATAATTCAAGACGAAGGATCTTGGCTTGATGCACTATTTCTTGGGATTGGAGGTATGGCAGAGACCAGGCGAGATTTTCCTTGGACAAGGAAAATATACAATCAATATTTTGCGCAGATTCAGTATGATGGACTGCAAGTCCATGGCTACACCTATGGAGACAAATCTGAAGAAGTTAAGTGATTCTACTTCAGATTCAGATTTGGTGGGTCCCACTATGTATAGGAAGTTGATTAGATCTTTGATGTACCTGGTTAACACCAGACCGGATATTTGCTTTGCAGTAAACACCTTGAGCCAATTTATGGTAGAGCCGAGACACTACCATTGGGTTGCAACAAAGAATGTGTTGAGGTACCTACATGGTACAGTTGGATATGGCCTCGCATATGTCTCAGCTGGTGAAGTGAAGTTGCAGGGATATATATATTCCGACTGGGCAGGGAGTGCAGTGGATAGAAAGAGCACCTCGAGGCTTTGCTTCGTCTTAGGATCAACTATGATATCTTGGATTAGCAGGAAGCAGACTTTTGTATCACTCAGTACAACAGAAGCGGAGTATATCACAGCCAATGTCACAAGACGTGAAGTAGTATGGCTCTGAAAACTACTTGCAGGACTATTTGATCAACAACTAGAGATGACCTTGATACATAGTGATAAACAAAGTTGTGTCAAGCTTTCAGAAAATCCATTATTTCATGACAGGTTGAAGCATATTGAGATTAAATACCACTTCATCTGAGACATGGTACAGAAGGGAGCAGTGAAGCTCCAGTACATATCCACAGATGAGCAGATTGCAGAAATTCTCACTAAACCTCTATCAAAGGCGAAGTTTGAATACTTCAGGGACAAGCTTGGCGTGATGCAAAATGTCTCCCTCGCTGAGAGGGAGTGTTGATGTTTTGGGCAACATTGAGCATACATTCTCCTCATATTGGCCATGTGACTTAGCTAAGGATAATGGCCCAGGCATAGTCTTTATCCTTGATCATGTGACTTGACAAGGACCGACAAAGACTCGAGGCACATATGCATCGAGCATACATTCTCCTCAGATGGCCATGTGACTTGGCTAAGGAGAATGGCCCAAGGCGTTGATGTTCTCCATGTATTAGCATCATGCAGACATTCTTCTCCTATGGCCATATGACTTGGCTAAGGAGAATGGCCCAGGTGTAGTCTCTATCCTTGATCATGTGACTTGACAAGGAGTGACAGAGACTCGAGGTGTTATGTGGGAAATGTGTTGGATCATGTTGTTATTGATGCCAATGGTTTGATTGATTGATGTCAAGCGATTGATTGATGCCAAAAGATTGATTGAGTGATTGATTGATGTAATGTAATATGTATTGTCCTTGATGAGAATGCATAGATGGATCAATGAGTTTTCATTGATATAATGAAGATGGGTCACCCTTGATGAGAATACATATATGGATCAATGAGTTGTCATTGGTACATGATGAAGATGGATCGATGTGGTTTCATTGGTACATGATGCATAGTCGATGTATATGATGCATTGTTGGAAAGATGTATAGATGACTCATTATTGTCTTATCATGATTGATAAGGTGCACAAATGCAGATGAACTCCAAAGTGGTCCCCTTATGGTTAAATCCTCATGGGAAGGCAGCTGCCGTGGATTGAGTTATCCCTAGAAGAATGGTTAAGGACCCATGCTTGTATATTGGAATAATGAGATGAAGATCAATGAATTTGTTGGTGAAACTATCCTAGATGGATGGTGCTTGTCATCTACATTTCGATTGGTATGTGGTATCATAACTCCTCATGGTTTTAGAGTTATAATACAGTTGGAGGACCCCATATGGCTTGAATCCCCCAAGGTTAAAGAATTCAAAGTGACCTAAAGAAGAAATCATTATTTAAATGATGAAGTAAGATGGCCAGTCAAGGTGGATTGGCTAAATGGCAAGAGAAGTGACAAAATCAAGAAGATTATTTAAATGATAAAGTAGGGTGACAAAATCAAGAAGGAATATTTAAATGATAAAAGATATTGGAGAACTTTCTATTATGGAAAGTGGTTAGCCCTAAAATAGGAAAATTGGTTAAGCAACCTAAAAGGAGGTGGGTAAAGTGACCTAGAGGGATGAAAGTATAAATAAGATAGCTATGGACTCTTGCATTTTTCGGCATTTTGTGGATCAATGGAGATCTTCTTGTGAGAATATCTTTTGGAGTATTGATGGAAGCTTCTTGTGAGAGCATTTTGGTGTGGATCTCTTGAGCATGATTGAAGATCTATTCTAAGAAGAGGCTGAGGAGGATCTCTGAATGTATCAAAGTTCGGCAATGTCGAGATCTTGGCGACAAAAGTTCGAAGCTTGAAACCTATTTTTACGATGCGTGCATAGAGATGTCTAGCGTAAAGAAGTGTGATATCACATAAGTATCTGTGTACAAAAGTCATTATAAGGTCGCTGATAATTCGCGGGTTGTCTATCTACAAGGTGCATATATGTAGGTTGTCTGTGCATATGGAGCGTACAGTGGATAGAATCATGGAGATTTTTGGTTGATATGAGTTGTTGAAAGGCTGAAGCAAGTTCAGTCTGCCTCTATGGGCTCAAATCTATCAACTGAGACAACGGGCCCATGGTTACATTATTGTCTTGATGGATACTATTGTTTGATGTGTTGTGAATGTAGAGGGCATTCTTGGTATGGCTTCTATGTTGTGGTTTAGTTTGGTTGATTTTGGTTGATGGAGTGATCAACACTCTTGTGATTAGGTGGTGACATGATTGCTATGGTATACTAGTTGTTTATACATGTTGAGATAACATTCATATTGATTTGTTATTAGGTATGAGCAAGCTATTGGAGATCTTGGATGTATTGTGGCTGAATTGTTAGTTTAGGTCGATTGATAAATATAAGAAAAATGATAAATTAGTTCTGAAGGATCAAAGTTGATCTTGAAGGACAAACCCTAAATAGCTTAGAAGGTATACACGAGGATGTGAGAAGAATGCTGTTTGGGAGGCGTATTATATCGCGAGGTTGTAGTACTTCTTGGGCATGTAGCACAGCGAGAACATCTTGCAGTAGAAGCGTGTACACACTCTGTTACACCTACTTGGCAATTAAGCGTGCACATTCTGAATTGACATCTGTTGAGGATTGTTACCTCATCTCGGTTAGTGCTGAGGGTGTAAAATGAGTCTTGCATTATAGAATTGGTGCTCTTAGAGTTGTACTCTATTAGGTTGTTGTTGATAAACCCCAAGGATTGTAGTCCAGTAATAAAAAGAAAATTGTACATACATCTTGTGTTCCTTGTGATGATGACTTGTTGATGATATATTGTTGATATATATTTGTTGATATATCATTTCACATCTAGCGGTTATAAATGGCAACAATGGTTGTGAGTAAATGTTGAATGCTAACTAATGAGTTTTGTGTAGGGGAAGTTTTGGTAAAAGAACCCCACTCAGTACCACACTTAGAGTGTGGTAGGTGTGTCCAACAAAATGAACACATCAACTAGGTGCATTCCAGAGAATATTACATCAACCAAGCTCAGGACAATGCTTTCTAGAAAGAGAAGTGTCAAGAAGACGAGACGATGCCCATTTGACCATTAAAGAATCCTCGGGAAGCAATTGAAGACCTAAGAAAATAAGTCGGCCTCCACAAGTAAAAAGACAGAAAACAATAAAGTAAAATTGAATACCAAGGAAGAGAAATTAAATTACATGAAGAGAGGTGAATTTAAAAATATAAATAAAGGTTCATTTCATTTCATTTGACACACTCACTCACTCATCTCTCACTAAAGAAAGAAGGCGCAAGTTTCAAGGAGGTCTTATTTGGGGTAAAATTCACTGCAACTTGACGTTCTTGGTATTCTATCTTGTGCACTATCTCTTGGGAGTTGTGCTAGGCTTGGGAAGTGACTCTTTGATATCTCTTGGGCTAGGCTTGGGAGGTGACTCTTTGATATCTCTTGGTTTATTTTGATGGTGACAAACTTGTAAACTCTTGAATCGATTCTTCTATAAGAAAGGTTGTTGGGTTTTCTCCCAAGGTTGGGTTTCCCAGGATAAATTCTTGTGTTCTTGTGTCTACTATGCATGGTTAATATTTCTAGATCTTGTTATTTCCGCTGCATTGTAATAGTTGATATTTTCAATGTATAGTTATTCTATGATAACTATGGCATGAAAGGAAATTTTGCATTGAAATTATAAAACAATAACTATCAGATCTGAGAATCAGAAAATTCAAGACAATATGCATGAGATAAGATATAAGCAACAATACCTTGTGAGATTTACTTCCCCTCCTTTCTCTAGAGATTCATTCTTTCCATTCGAATGACTATTCATTCTCATCTTCATGTGTTGCACTCCTCGTGTTGTGTTCTCCATTGCTACTCATGAACCATACTTAGAAATTACCAAATCAAGATGGTGGAAGAGGAATCACAGGTCTTGGGGAAGAGATAGATGGATGTAGGTGAGCATAGATGTTGGGAAAGTTAGGAATCCTTCACCCTATTTTTTGCTTATTGGATGCTTGAGAGCCAAGTGTTATTCTTCCATGCTATTCCTGTAAATAATTCAATAGATTTGGACTCCTCCTTCTCACACTAACAAGTACTTGAAGGAAAGAATATTCTTGAGGAACTATTGATCAGAGAATGGGAAGATATTCCTTGTGTTGTGTAGGGAAGTGGAAGAGAGTGCATGGTTGTTTAATAGTTGGATGAGATGCTTGTAGTGCTCTATCACTGAGCAAATTGGCTAAGCATGAGGACAAATGGGTTGGATTGACTGAACTAATAGTATGTAGGTTGGTTCCTTTTCCCTAGTGGCCTCAAAGCATGGCTTGGAGTGGCATATGCATTGGATATCTATGGTTGGGTAGAAAATTTCTCATACGCAAGGACTTTTTTGAACTATCTTCTATTAAAATATAATCGTCCTATCTCTATTTATAAATCTACATTTGAATTATATCTATGAGATATGGAAATATGTGCATGTTGTGTGTATGAATGAAATCTTTTTAATTTGAGCATGAGTTTTTGAATTCCATAAAATCCATTAGTCCATGCTTATTTAATTTCGTCACATTTTAGTTCTTGCACCCTTGCATGCATTCTGAATCCATTTTGGACCTCTATGGAGGCCAACCCTATGTTGTTATGGAAATTTGGTCTCTTGAGGACCAAAATTTTATGCCTTGTTTAGTGACTCCTCATTCTGTAGCTAGTTGAGCTATGTGGGGACATGAAAAAGGGACCGTGTTGCAGAGAACACAATTTCTTTTATTGGGGTTGTGGTTTGCTAAGTGGGAGAGGTTGTAGTTGATTGAAGGTTGAATTATGATCCCTGGAGAAGTTCTTAGTGGGAGAAAATGAGGCAAATGTCTAGCATTTTTATATTCTAAGCAATGTGAGATTGCATTGTGTGAGAATAGAGTCAATGGATATCTCTTTTCCATAGTGGTTTGATAGTTTGAGTTGGGAGTGGCATCTACAATATATGTCTATATCTAAGTAGTAAACTATTTGTTTGTATCAAGTTGGAGGTCAATTTTCGAAGAAAATATAACTGTTATTTTCCTGTACATGTCATTTATTCTTGTTGTGCCTTTTAATAAGTTGTAATTTGAGTGCAATTGGATTTGGGATGAATGTATGCAAATTGGGCATAAGAAATCTATTATTGATATAGTCAATCTTTAAGAAGAAATTATCCATAATAATTTAGGTAAACATTGGGATGTGAATTAGTAAATGAAACAAATGCATTATGTGTTTAGTTAATTATGTTTCATATTTTGTCATTTATTCCCAGTTTTGTTATTGAATGGGCAATTGATTCAACTCTGGATAATAAATGGAATTTGGGTATGAAAAGTCTTTGCATCTTCATATATAGAAATGAATATGAGTTTTTGGCATTGTGTTTCATTTTGTTTATTTGTTTCAAAAATTTCTTGTGCATTTAAATTTCCGGTTTAGTATGCATTTGCAAGTTGTTAATGGCAATCTAGAGCCACTTATTTTTATTGTTTGCAAATATGTTGGATAAATTAAGGAAAAAATTTGAAATGTGTACCTCGACACCAAAGGAGGCAAGTCTAGGCAAAGCTATGAAGGTGTGTCGTTTTAGTTTGCATTTTTTGTGACATTAATTTACATCGAGTGTGCATGCCATCATAATGTCTTTTTTCTTCAAATTATGTGTCAAATATTATTTGTTAAATCCCCTGGTGTCATAATTCCAACAACAATCTATCTAATATGGTGCTTCTCAAAGGTGCCTAATATGGTGCTTCTCAAAGGTGCCTTCAATTTTGTTGAATAATGCCCTCAATAACATCGTCACAATTGTAAAATATTTGTCTTCCAATATGCTCTTGTAATCCTTAAAAAAATTACTCACCTTTAATTTAAAAAAACACTTCCATGGAAACCCAAAAATATTGTGTCTTTTAAAAATAATAAAACTCAATTGAGGTCTCTCTCCTCATAGGACCACTCTTAACACATTCTCCAAGAAACTTTAACTTTAGTAATAAATTCCTACCTAGAAAGACTAGTAAGACTATGATACCTTTGAATAATTTGCATGTTTTTTCACATTAGTAGGGTATATATTTCCACTCTCAGACACATCTCCAAGAAACTTTAGCTTTACTAATAAGTTCATGCTTAGTAACGCTATGATACCTTGAAGAATTTGTAGGGTATATATTTCCACTCTCAGACACATCTCCAAGAAACTTTAGCTTTAGTAATAAGTTCATGCTTAGTAACGCTATGATACCTTGAACAATTTGCATGTTTTTTCACATTAGTAAGGTATATATTTCCATTTTTTTGAAGTGGGATATTCCATTACAAATTATTTTTGAATCATACTAATTTTAAATCTAAATTCATATAGTGTAATTATGGGAATCATTCAGTCAATGCATTCATAACCCTTTTTACCAAGTGTATAAACCCAACCCAACTTGGCGAAGATGGCAACTTCTCTTACAACTTGGTCCACTGGTAAGTATTCCATATGTACTTTTGGCAAGTGATTAGAACTTAACAACTCACATATCTATGCATTGAATCAAACAAATTCAAATGCAAGGACAACAATGAGACAAATCATATTTATTGATAAACATGAGCATTGGAATTTGACAGTCAAAATACTCATCATTAGGCATTTTGGCTATCAAATACGATTAAAAAATTTAATTAGTTGTATTTCACTATGGGAAATTTAACTTTTGCCTTGTAATTTCAACATTTGCAAAAACTTCTAAAACATCATTACAAGTCTATGCCATATGTCAATCACTAGCCATTTATAAAACATTTAGGAAACTCGCAACTCTTGGATTTTCCCTTGCATTTCTACATGCATTCCTCACCACCCAATCTCAATCAATCTAATAGTTGACATTACTCTTTAAGGGCCCTTGACATCTACAATGGAAATCATATGGTCCCTAGTGGAAATTCATGCCTTTGTCTCTCAAATTTAACCATGGTTCAATAACATATTGTTAAGGTTGTGTAGAGTGGTTTATTATTTAATATATTTTAATAATCCCTTGACGACGTTGACCATCCTTTTGTCAATGTTGTTGAATGTGTTAGCACTGAGAGTCACCCTCAGATTGCTAGAGGATAAGCCCAGTACCCATCAAATAGGTTTGTAATGGTAAATTTATGATAGAGTGTCAAATGAACAAAACTCAACACAACAATGCTCAAACACATAAATTTCTAGGCAAGAATGCATAAGAAAATGAGGTCTTGGATAACTTCAATCGGTGATTTGAAGATAAGTGTGGGTAGATGGAAGAATTTAATGAGAAGGATGAATAAATACACTATTAGCATCAGGACTTACTAGCAAACAAGTGAATAAAAAGATTAGACACAAGAACTTCTTGATCTAAACTTTAAAACATTGATAATAATTACAGCAACATCATAATCAAGCATACATTATAACACGGCTATAACATCTCAATTGAATCAGTCAATGATTAGCAAATTAGAGTAATAAAGAAGTAAGATAATGGAAAGGAAGTTGACTTCTATTAGGCAAAATGTCTCAGATCTCATACATAAAAACCAGAGTTTGGCTATGTTATATCAAAACATTACATCAGGGAGTCTATGCTCAACCATTCGAACCCAAAAATGTCATTCAAATGTTGTATTTATAGCCTAAACAATAAGTAACAGCATACAATTCAAGTTGGACCCTCTTACATAGGATTCTCTCACTAAAAACTGGAAATCTAACATTTGTACAAGTGGAAACAACAAACTGCTAAAAACATGGAAAATGTTGGCAACAACTCTAACACAATAATCTTTGCATAGTGAGTTGTTCCTTGGGCACATATACTTCGTTTCCATGTGTCCACCAGCTCCAACTAACCTCCAAGCATCTGTGCTAAGCTCCATTTTCCACCTAGTGACCGTTGATTCCCTCAAAACCCATCAAAACTGGAATTTGCAGTGAACCCTGAAGTGTTCACTGTATCAACCAGTTCGTAGCGGATTTCGTAGCGAATTCTGCAGCGCCCACCTGTGTAGACTATTTCGCAGCAGATTCTGTAGAAAGCTTGCATTTTCTGTCTAACTAGGTGATTTTGCAACACATTCCATAGTGCACCTACAACTTTGTCTGTGTAAATCATTTCGCAGCGCCAAGCGCTACGAAATGTCCTATAGCTTTCTGTGTAATGTAGTTTGAGCCAAAAATACTCAAAATCCTTAGCAAGAAGATGTATAAGCCTGTAGATGCCTCCTAAGTAGGTATAATCATGATATTTCCCACAAAACTTCAAAATCCAAGGATGATCATCACCAAAATTGAGAGTCTTTCATCCACTCCATCTCATCTCCTTAGTCTGGTACTTCTCCTAGTTGCAGTTTGAGCTAGCACATTAAGATTTCTTTGAGCTAACTCATCTTTGAAGGGTTGTAAGAAAACCCTTTAGGGAAAAGGAATTGCAAGGAAGAAGCAACTGTTAAGGTTTTAAGCTAACATTTCACCACCATTTGCAAGGTCTTCATTATTTTAATTAGCAAGGCTCTTAAACTTTTCAATGTAGACAGACTTTAAATTTCAAATATCAATTGAAACTGTAAAGGAAAAGAGTTGATGCAAGTTATGTGATCAGAGGACAACAATCTGAGTTTGATACACAGGCTCGCAGCGCTAGAACAGGGGATCTGTAGCACAATTCGTGGCAAATTTTGTAGCATAAACAACACGGGCTAAGCAAGAGATAGGCACGGCGACTCTGATAGAAAGATTTGTTCAATTGCAATGGAATAGGTTGAAAATACTGCAGATAGGATGATAACTTAGTGATAGCAAAGGTAAAGGGGTCGATTTGTAGAGGGAACCACAATTTGCAGCACCAAGTGCTACAAAAATTGAGCACAGCCTTAAATTGATCTTCAACGGAGCTCAAAACAACTCAGGAGTACATGGACAACATGGCTCGACTCTAGATATGCTTCAGATAGCATGAAACCGTTTACAACAACTTTAACCTCCAATTCCCCTCTGTCAGCCAGTCTGTATCATATTCTGCAGCGCTTGTCTGAGCCTGGGAGTTTCTGCAGCACGGAACTAGGAGCATATTTCAAATATTTGATAAAATAGTTAGACAACCTTAATGACCAAATATCAAATTATTTTATTTAAAACATGGATGTTGAAATCAATGAGATCAGTTGACACAAGCCTCATAAGTGCAATAATGGTAATGAGGTAGATGTACTCAAGATGCGCTATGAAAACTCCTGATGAGATGGAAGCGTACTAAAATGACTTGATTTGACCTTCTAACGGGTAGAGGGACATAGTGGAGGGGTTTAAGCACATAGTGGAGGTAGTGACATGTCAGACTAGTGGTGGCATAAGGGTGAGGTGATGGTTGTCCAATCGTGTGATGAGATGAAGGTATAAACCAAAGAAATGAACCAAAGGTATAAACCAAAGTATGGGCCAACATTCAACCTTAGATTTATTTTGTGCTAAGACCTAGGAAAAACCATAAGGAAAAGATGAAAAATAAACTTAAACACGACTAAGGATAAAAATTCAAAACCTAAAGATGAATTTGACACGTGACAACTTCATGTGATAACAAAATGTGTGTCATGATAAAATATTTTGAATCGACTATTTGACAAACCATGTAGTGAGAACATAAAAAAAAATAGATATTTGTTTATTTATTATGTTTTCCATTTGACTATCCATGTAGTGAGAACATTAAAAAAAAAAGATATTTGTTTATTCATTCCATTTTCCTTGGAATCCCAAACTTTCCATTCCTAATACCTACAAAACATTTCATGTGAGTAATCACAACCTTAATAAATCACACATTTTTTTTAATTTCCAAGTAACATATATGAGGTTAAACCCTATATTCTTTAGGGAAAAAGGCTTAATTAACATATCTAAGGTTAAACTCTAGATTCTTTAAGGTACAAGGTCTAATTAACAACAAGGTTCAAAGTAATTACAATAATATACTTATTAATAGCTTGACATATCATTTGTGGAAATTGAACCTCGATGGGAAAGATAATGTTGAACCCCTATTTTGTCACTCACTAGACACCTATTTTTGCCACCAATACCTTGTTTTTTCATTTAAACTTAGCCTATTTCCATCCATTTTCACATTTTCAAGACTAAGACCCTTGACAAGTGTTATGAGATAAAAGTTGTTCATTTTGTTGTTTTTCCCAAGTTCTTAATGAATTAACAAGGGTTTTTAAGGCTATCTATTTGTTGATGATGAATGTCAAACTCACCTTCTACTGTTGCAGCTATTCCCCTACTATTGCATATATTCTCGCACCAGTGTAGTTGTTTCGGCACTCGAGTTCCTAGCTTTATATACTTGTGCATGCCCAGATCAGATTTGGTCACTTGGGTATTAGAGGTTGAAGTGCCAACATGGATGTTGACCTGCCAATTGGCACTCAATGTTCTTCTCATTGGCGTGGAGCTCCAAGTTAACCATCGGGAAGACACTCCAGTGCATCACAAGATCATGGTCGAAGATTCATGCGATCTTTGGTTGCTATTTGTATGTGTAAACATCATACGAATAGAAATATCATTTTAACTTCGATCTGATTATCTTTCCTAAGTTTATGTTGTTGGTTAAGAGAATCAGTATCAGTTCGATCTCATGACTTTGTAACTATTTTTTCCCCTAGTTCCACGAGAACAGAGGAGGCGGTGTTATCTTCCTGTTGACGGGCCAGAATGACACGTTCATTTAGATGAGGGAGAACACCCGATGGCCGGTCCCAATCATACCTACTCTCGTTTGGTGTAGCATTTCCTACAAGTTTATGGGCCTCCCTGCCACTCAGAATTAAAAGAATAAAAGGGGAAAGACAACGAACTTCCGCCCAAAGAGTTCTAACTAATTCTAAGGTTAAAGAAACTAAAAGCTAACTAATCTAATCTAACTAATTCTAACCTATCACGGGAGCAAAACTAGAAGAATGTGTACAACAAAAGATACACCATCAGAACCAGAAATAGTTCATATATTCCAATGATAATGAAAACAACAATGCTACAAATGGTTGCACAATACATCTATAACATCATTTATGTACTCATGAAGAAATATGTGATAGCATGAGTAAACATAACAAAGTGCATAAATAATTCATACAAAAGAATCATATCTACTCAAGCAAAATATAAATGCATAAAGAATAGTCTCTACTACATCCATCAAAACCACAAATCTCTGAAATGCCTCATGTTATTTATTACTCAGAAGTAATAGTACCATCTTTTGTTACAAAGGGAAAAAGTCTTTTTCTCTGTTATGAGTTCTCTTTTATAAGACAAGAGAAAGACTCTTGAATTTTCATGGCTATTCGTTTCATTTTTAACATTTCAAAAAAGAATCAAATGTGGGAGTTACAAATGGAATATGAAGAGACTCTTGGGTGGTTACATTCGCCCTATGACAGTTTACAAATAATATTTGTTGAAAAACGATCATTGACTCTCCCCATTGGCGTTATCTTCTGTTTCTCAGAAGTTTGTGGGCATTTCTACCTTCAACTTGCAGGATGTGATCAATGTGGCTTATTCTACTCTATATTATATTTTCGTTGAGCTATCGATAGCTCAATTTCGTTTCCTAGAACTCAAGATATGACGATTTGAATTCAGCGTACCTGGTTTTTCATCTGAATTCGGGTTCTGCCTGTGTTTTTCATTTTTCAGGCCAGTTTTTCTTTCAATATGCTAACAATTCCTATCCCAACATGTTCTTCACTCCTCTAGCTTTTCATTGAGCCATCCTATGCCTAATTTTATTGCTCGTAGTTCCAAATATGGCTTCCTGAAGTTGTTGTGGTCAATTTTTCCCCCAAATTAGTGGGTGTATGTTTTCTACATTTTATGTCATCCTCTGTCATCTTTCTGGCCTGGATACATATACCATTGTGTTCCTCTATCCGATACCTTTTTAACAAGGTATCACAGGCCTCATTCCAACACTTGTAGCAAAAGTTATGACGATTTGAAAATTGTCACTTAACAACAATTGATTTAGCCTGTGGGTGAATCTGGACCATTGATCTTCTTCTTGAAAAAGACATCCCACGCATATGAGAGAGTTAAACGCTTAGTTGTTTAAAAGATTCATCCATTATGGATAGTGTGAATAGAACCTGGGCGCGCATGGGACCTGCAGCTTGTAGAATGATTTTTTCCAATTTTTTTTTTTTTTTTAATTATGATAACAATTAAAAATGAAATAGAAAAACTAATTACATTGCTTATAGAATTAAAAAACAAAAATCTACCCTTAATAAAAAATAATATTTACAAAAATTAACCTACCCTGTTGGATTTGAACTTGTGATCTCCAAAAATGAAACACACATTTTTAACCATTAGTATAATTCATATTCCTTATTTATCTATCCTACGAAAAACTATTTAATCTAAAAAAACTAAAAAAAAATTAAATAAAAAAATTTAAAAACAATTAAAAAAATTAAATACAAATAATAAAACAAAAATTAATAAATTAAATAAATTAAACAAAAACAAAACAAAATAAATAAAAGTAAAAATTAAAAAACAAAAATAAATTAATTAATAAAATAAATTAATATAATACAAATGCCCCTTGGTCATCGTCGGCATTTTCATAAGCTCACTTATACTTCACCCCCCTTATCTCCCGACGACGATATGATATCGTCGATCACATATCACACCCAAGTCCTGATGATCACCATATCGGCGATCATCATATCGTTGATTACTTCGTGCTTACCCCACATTGCCAACTCTCGATTCACGCTTTATATCAAATAATACATAAAATCTGTGGCATGTTCCTCAAGGTGAATATAAAAATAAAGTTTTAAAAAAAAAAATTAATGCATGTAGTCGTCGGGATGTTGTTGGTGGGAAATTGTATAAGGTAGGTCTCGTGAAAATCCCGACCAACGATAAAATTTCCAACCCATAGTATATGTTTAGGTAGTCGTGTAAGAGAGTTAAACACACCATAATTATTATTTTAATGCAAAGATTTAAGGGTTCCCAAAAATAAAACATTGTATTAACCTCTCCTCTTTGCACAATTTTCCATATTTACATTAAATAAATAAATTATAATATAATATAATCAAAATTATATGATATCACATTAACATTTCAAAGCTTTTATGAGGGAAGTTTCAAATACAAGCTAAAGTATTTTCTAAAGGAAATTCTTATTTTTTTTTTCAAGAAATCCCTATACTAAAGGGAGGCATAGAAAATACGGTTTGAGAGATAGGTAAAAAGTAAAAATAAAAAATAAATAAATAAAAAACAAAAAG
>SNQJ01S0018276.1:4352-18756 GCA_010110895.2 Picea sitchensis
ACCATACTTGAATGACCAACACAGTGAGCACTGTTCATTACTGGCCATACTTGAATGACCAACACAGTGAGCACTGTTCATTACTGGCTCTGTCGGGTGAGGCAGGTAAGTATACACTGCAATTTGCCAGTGAGATTTATTGTAGAGACTACATTGTTATTTAGAAGTCTGTTCCTTAACAACTGCCTACACATACCATACGTGCGTGCAGAGATGGAAGAGAAGAGCAGAGCAGCCGTCCAAAATATTATACTAATTTTTTTTTTGTTTATGAAGATTTGAAGATTATTTTTTTAGTTTACTGAGATTTTTCGTGACATTACAATATGTTTGTCTCTTTATTTCTTTTTTACGTGAACAGAATATAAAACGTTATACTCATTGTTTTACATAAAGATTATAAGATTTCTTAACATTAAAATCTGTTTTTTTTTATATCAACAGAAATAAGAAACTGAATTTCTTTTTAGAAAATCTTAATTAGCTAAAAAAATTTTACATTGGAGAGCTTCATTTTTAACATAATTTTAACTTTGGATTGGGATTATTTATATATTTATTAAAATCCCATGAAGTACATTTTGCAATATACCTTTTTAATTATAAAGATAAAGCTATTATGTATAGAAAGTTTGCAGTTATAACAAATAAATAAACAAATAATGCCCATTACGATTGGGAAATTTAGTCGTCTTCTTTATTCAATTATTAAATTTTTTTGACTAGCAATAAATGTCTTGCTTCATCTTGTGATGGAGGTGTGTTTGTCATTTATTTTAAATGATAAATCAACCAAACCATAAAATTTTTGAACTATTAAATGAATGTAACATATATTCATGATCACATCCTTCGCACTCTCCCTAATAGTTCTTGGAATCTTTCATTTTTAATGCGTACGTAGTGTGGTTATTGATTCAACATTCATAAATGAGCTTGTTCGTTTTGTGATGGAGGAGAGAGTACCAACATTCATACTCCAGTTGCAGCGGTCACCCAAGTGACGTTGAAGGTGATTAGGTTTTGAGTTTAGAGAGTATACTACCAACATTCATACTCCAGTTGCAGGGGTCACCCAAGCGATGTTAAGGTGATTAGGTTTTGAGTTTGTGTAGTCCTTTTCTCCCTGTTATGATCAGGTTTAAGTTTGATGCATTAATTTTTGATTTGTATATTCATGAAATGGGATTTTGATGCAATAATTTCCTGATACGTTGGTGCCGTTTAATCTATAAATTATTTTTAACGTTGATTTCCCTTTTAGTATACTGCATCTATGTTATTGTCTTGTTTGCAGCTCTGTTATGGCCTGCAAAGTATTGTCTTGTTTGCAGCTCTGTTATGGCCTTCTTTGCAGGTGATCAATATACACCCTGCTACACAATACAATTCAAATCCTACTGTGTTATTGTCTTCTTTTCAAATCCTACGATGTTATTTCCTTCTTTGCAGCTTTGTTATTGTCGCTACACAATACAATTCAAATCCTACTGTGTTATTGTCTTCTTTTCAAATCCTACGATGTTATTTCCTTCTTTGCAGCTTTGTTATTGTCGTTTGCAACTTTGTTATTGTTTCTTTGTAGGTGGCCAATACATACCCTACTACACAATACAATACAATTCAAATACTATGGCCTTAAATCCGACTGCTTATATACCACTCAATTCAAATACTATGGCCTTACATCCGACGGCTTATATACCACTCATAGTAGAATTCAAATCCTATGGCCTTAAATTCGACGGCTTATATACCACCCATAGTAGCATTGGATGCTTCTTTGCAGGGTGCTCTTTCCTCCATTGAGGTATACTAGTTTTTTGTTTTTTTCATGTCTTTTTATATATCTATATAAAAACGTTCTAGGTTCTTAGAAATGATGGGAAGCTGAAATTAAAGTAGTTTAGAGTAGTTCTGTTTTATTGAATGAATGTTCATGTCTTCGTATATATTAAAGCGTTCTCGATTCTTAGAAATGATGGAAAGCTGAAAAAAGTAGTTGAGAGTAGTTCTGTTTAATTGAATGAATGTTCAGGGAAACCGTTCTATGAATGATACAAGAACGTTCTATAAATGGTACAAGAAGGTATAGCAGCTTACCCGAAAAGCACATAAGTTATTTTTTTTTTTCTTTGTAGTATAAGTGGTTCCTTTATCCTTGAACATGTGATGTGCCTATCGAAAGTTTAATCTTAAAACATAGTTTGTTTTTTTGAATCCATACTCTGTGTATGCGCGCACCCACTGTGTGCATTTCTTTTTTCAAGGCTCGAAAATACATTCTGAACATTATATAATTGTATAGCAAACATAACTATGACTCATTATTGTGTTTCATTTTTTGAGAGATGCAAAATAGCAGCATGAGGAAAGTTCGATTGTACATTTCTTTTATCTTTTTGGAAGTAACAGAGACTACTAGAACCGATTGATCAGGGTTGGAGAATGAAATATTGGAAAATGACCTCCGTGAGTAGATATTTGAAAAAGTATGATATTTCACTTTTTTATTTTCTCTGCTGCCCATCAACTTAGTAATTAAATGTAGTTTATGTTATCTTTTTTGTTCTTTTTGTTAAAATAAAGGCGTCCATAGTAGACCAGGTAAATATTTTCTGATATTTGAATTTTTCACATACTTTATTATGGTATAGATGTTTCAGATAATAAATTGATAGATAAGATGTATATGTGATTGTAAAAGTCATTTTTTTATGACTGCATGACATTCAAATTTTTTGTTTTTGTAAAGTTTCATATTTTCTGTATTTGAACTTCTCACACACTTTGTCATAATACAGATGTTTGAGATAATAGATAAAATGTATATGATTGTAAAAGTCATCTCTTATGACTATAACTCCATGACATTCAAGCTTTTTTGTTTTTTTAAAGTTTCATTTGATTCTAATCTGAATAGCCATGAAACTGATTTTATCATGACACAGATGTTTCAAATAATAGATTGATAAATAGGATGTATATGTGATTGTAAAATTCATCTCTTATGATTTCCTGACATTCAAGATTTTTGCTTTTCTAAAGTTTCATTTGATTTTAATCTGAATAGCCATGGAACTATTATTTTTTCGGGGATAAAAATATTAGTTTCAAAAAGGCCTTTTTGATTCGAGGAATTTACATGCAGCTTTCCCTTACAGTCCTTGACACCGTGTTTGGTTGGTTTGCAGGTAGTTTGAGGAATTTACATGCAGCTTTTCCTTACTATCCTGGAAGATTACATCATTTTTTTTCATAATTATTTTATATTAAATGTGATGTAATTGTACAAGCCTCAGCTGGTTAAATTCATGGAGGCATGTAGGTACAGACTGCCATTTGCTAGTGAGAGATTTATATTAGAAATTACATTAACTAAATATAACATTATTATTTATAATGTGAGATTACATTAGCTAATCAGTGAACCACAAAATTATTTAAAAGTCTTTTCGTTAAGAACCGCGTACAAATACCATCCTATGGCTACTGTAATGTAAGGATTACATTTTCTGCCAGTGTCATTAGGCAGTGTCATTAGGTACTGAGAACTGTGAGAACATATAGTTAATGGATAAGAATGTGCAAATTGGTGAAGAGGCCTCTGACCTGTTTGTGCTGGATAAGGCCGAAGTTCATCTCCCTGCTACGGAAAACTGTATGGTTTTCCCAATAAGAGGTAGGGTTTGCTATTGAAAGGTACGGCCATTCCTTTGTCCAATCCTTTCGCTCCTTTACTTCTGTTAACATATCATAAAACACTATACTAATCATTTTAGTTTATGGAGATGATAAGATTATTTCTCTTATTTTACTGAGATTATAAGATTTAACATTAGAAATCTGTTTGTCCCTCCATTCCCTTTTTGTCGGTCAACAAAATACAAAAAAATGGGTGAATATTCATTTGTGGTTTACGGAAGATTATAAGATTTTTTAACATTAGAAATTTAGAAATTTTTTTGTTTGATTAATTTCTGCATATCATGATATTTTTTAATTTCAGAAATTGAATTTCTTCTTTAATAATCTTAATAAACTTGTATTTAACATTGGAAAGCTCTTTTTAAAAAGAGATAGGGAGTATTTAAATTTTATATCTATTCAAATTCTAGGAAATTCGTTCTTTTTTAAAACAATTTTAACCTTGAATAAGGATCATTTATATCTATTGAAATTTGCAATACTAGGAAATTCATTTGGCAATATACCTCTTTTATGTATAACAAATAAACAAACAAATAATGAACACTGGATTGTAAATCGGAAATCCTACTCTTGTTTCGTCAATTATTAAAATTAGCTTAAGCAATAGGCGCGTTGCTTCATCTATGCGATGGGATTGTGTCCAAAATTTGTTTTCAAAATCACCCGGAAAATTTCAACTATTGACTATACATGTGTTAGATTCATGGCCATATCGTCAACTCTGCCTCTTATAGTTTATTCGTAGCTGAACTTTGATTTTTTATGCATAGTTAATTTTTCCTGTGAGCTTATGTGGTTATTACTGAACATTCATAATTTTTCCTGTGATCTTGTCTGTATGTGTGTTTGTTTGTTTTGTGATGGAGGAGAGAGCGCACCAACATCTGCAGTTAATATGATCGATGTTAAAGGCGATTAGGTTTTGATTTTGTGTAGTCCTTTCCACCTTGTTTTGATCAGGTTTAAGTGTAACAGTTCACCGTATAGACCAATCAGCTTCAGCGCTGAATGTATGTCTATGAAGTTCAACTGAAACTTGAAACCCGGAAAGTGTGAAGAAGGTAATAGAAGTAACTCTCCAGATTCGAATCTAAGCTTGAGCTATCCCCTTTAGAGTATTCATTTTTTAATCATGGCCAGCGATCTGCAGTTCTTACTTAGACGTCACTATCATCTCGATGCCTTTCATTTTAATCATGGCCACGTCACTATCATCTCGATGCCTTTCATTTTAACCTTTGCCAACGAAGCAGTTCTTACCTTAACGTCACTATCATCTCGATGCCTTTCATTTTAACCTTTTGTTTGTTAGACGTCCCTATCATTTTAATGCTACGTTGGATTAAAAAATAAATATATTAAAAAGTATACACCGGTAAACATCTCAACTCCCTTCTCCAGCTCGTGTGGCACTGCAGCTCGAATTGTGCGAGCACAGTATATGTGTATAATAAAAACAGGAAATTCAAACATGGTATATGATATGTAAACAGGATAAAATTTGAGGTGGAAAACATATAAAATCTCACGAAAAAGCATGGCATATTCATCGGTTAWGTTTGTGCTTCTCAACGGAAAATTTGAATGGAATTGGGCGGCGCGGCCCGATAAATACTCAACCTAACCGTTGCTTTTTATCAGACTGCTGTATCATGGATATAAAATGTTCCCATTGCTCTCTGTTTCTGCTCTCTCTCCGTCCCGCAGTTTACTGGTAATGTTAATGTTGTGTGGAGCGCTCCTGTTAGTTCTCTGTTTTGTGTTTGTATGGATGTTTGTGTAGTGCTGGCCGTGTGTATGTCCGTATATGTGTGTCTCTGTGTGTATATCTGTATATGTGTGTCTCTGTGTATTTGTTTGTTTTGGGATGGAGGAGACAGAGCAGTTGCAGGGGCCACCCAAGCCATACATCGTCGATGTTGAAGGTGATTAGATTTTGATTCTGTGTAGTATTTTCTTCCCTGTTTTGATCAGGGTTACGTTTGATGCATTAATTTCTGATTTGCCCATTTTATGAATAATATGGGATTTTGATGCAATAATTTTCCTGTTTTGATCAGGTTTACTTTGATGCATTAATTTTTGAGCGGTACAAGTGGGTATAGCCACTTGCCCGAAAGGCACAAAAGGTACACATCTCTTTTGTACTATAAGTGGTTCATATATACATCTGCAGTTGCAGGGGCCACCCAAACCACACATCGTCGATGTTAAGGCGATACATACATCTGCATTTGCATGGGCCACCCAAACCACACATCGTCGATGTTAAGGTGATTAGATTTTGATTCTGTGTAGTCTTTTCTTTTCCTGATTTGATCAAGTTTACCTTTGATGCATTAATTAATTCTGACATGTCCATTCAGTGAATGGGATTGGATTTTGCCTCCAAAGATGGAAGAGCAGAGCAGAGCAGCAGTCCAATCTCCAGATTACCTTTCACGTTGGTTTCCTTTTTCGTATAACGTGGCTATGTTATTGTTTTCTTTACATTGCCGGATATTACCTTTTTGGTTTTGTTGCCATATCTCTGTATCATATTCTGGGGTTTTAGGAACGATGGGTAACTGAAATCAAAGTAGTTGGCGGCGGGGCGGCCGTTCTGTGAACGGTAAAGAAGGTATAGCTACTTGCCCGAAAGGCACAGAAGGTGCACATCTCCTTTTTTTTTTTTGTTCCGTGGTTCATTTATCCTTGAACATGTGATGCCTGCTGGATAGACTAAGTTTGTTTTAAAGAACCTATAGGGTATGCATTTTTTTTTTTCAAGGCTTGATAATACATCTTGAACATTATGTGACTGTATTGCAAATATAATTATGACTCATTCTTGCGTTTCAAAATATAATTATGACTCATTCATGTGACTGTATTGCAAATATAATTATGACTCATTCTTGCGTTTCAGTTTTTGAGAGATGTTTAATAGCAGCATAAAGAAAGCTCGACAATACATTTGTTCATCTTTTTGAAACAGTGGTTGGGTTGGTCAGCAGAGTTACGCTATCTGCGTGTTTTGGCCTCCACAGAACGAGTCTGCTGAAGTAACAGAGTCTACCGGAACCTATTGCCCAGGTTTGGATAATGAAATATGAAACAGGCTTTGGAGGTATAGGATCAGGATGAACAGGTGCCCTTCAGAACTACCTTTGAAAGCGCAGTCGTGAACCAATGCCCAAAAGTGGAACTGCCAAAACCGAGAACTTAGAAACCTGTTGAGATCGGGCTACGGCCTCTTGTAGGGTTGTTCTTACTGACAGAATCCAGTTTGGTATAAAGATGATCAAGAAGAAGAAGCAAGTAAATTAGTAAATAAGAGTTTACCGGAACCTATTGCCCAGGTTTGGATAATGAAATATGGGAAGATATTTGATATTTTAAAAATTATTCTACTACCCACCAACTCAATAATTAACTTCAATATGTTCTTTAAACTCGGTTTCAGAAAGGCCTTTTTCGTTAAGGGAATTTACATGCAGCTTTCCCTGTTTGGTTGGTTTGCAGGTTACGCACATAGATGGCATGGAGGAGAACGAAAAGCAATGAAGATTACATCATTTCTTTTCATAGTTATTTTAGGTTAACTGTAACGCTTACAAGCGTCCGCCGAGTTGAATTCATGGAGGCAGGTAGGTACACACTGTCATTTGCTAGTGAGGTTTATACTAGAAATTACATTATCTAATCAAAGCATCACATTATTATTATTATTTAGAAGAACTATACACATATACCATTTTAGGATTGCCTTAATTTAAGAATTATGTTTTATGCCATGTCACTATGTCCTGAGAAGAAATAAGCAATGGATGAGAATGTGCAAATTAGTGAACGGCGTAGGAACTGTTTGTGTTGGGCAAGGCAGAAGTTAATCTCCTCCCTACAGAAAACTGTATGGGTTTCCGAATAAGATGTAGGGTTTAATAGTGAAAGGTACAACCATTTCTTTGTCAAATCCTTTTTCTACAATTTCTTCTTTCTGTCTGTTAAGAGATCATCAAATACTATATTAATTTTTTAATTTATGAAGATGATAAGATTGATTTTTAGTTTAAGGAGATTATAAGATTTCTTATCATTTTGTTTTTTCATATTTTTTTTCAACAAAATATGAAATATTTTTTTGTCAACAGAATATAAAATATTATACTATTTTTTTTGTTTATAAAAAATTATAAGATTTCTTAACATTACAAATTTGTTTGTTTCTTAATTTATGAGATCATCATAATTTTTTTGGTATCAATTTGAATTTCTTCTTTTATAATGTAAATGTAATTGTATTTGGCATTGCAAAGCTATTTATATATATTTCATCACACAATTACATAATTTTAATTTTTAACGTGGATTATTTTAATATATATATATTTTCAATGTAGATTATTTATATATATATATTAAAATATTATAAGTTTATTTTACATTATATTTCTGAAGTATAATAACTTGATAAAATTGTTATATATCACATGTTTGGTTATAATAAACAAATAATGCTCGTAATAAAAATATAAGTCTGAAATTCTACTAGTGTTGTTATCTTAATTATTAAAATTAACTTTTAAGTTTTTAATAAAAATGTAAATCTAAAATTTTATTATTCTTATTCCTGAGATTATTAATATTAATTTGTGTTCAAAATTTGTTTTGAAAATCAACAAGATCACAAAATTTAAACTACTACTTACCATGTGTAACATTAATGGTCACATCCTTAACTATGTCCCTTATAGTATAGTGAATGATTGGAATATTTGTATTTTAATTTTGATTTTTGATCAGTATTTAAGTTTTTCTTTATTAGCTTTTAGCTATAAATTTGTGTCAATTTTTTTTCTTCCTAAAATCATACAAGATCATAACATTTAAACTACTACTCAACATTTGTAACATTAATAATCACATCCTTAGCACTCTCCCTTAGTATAGTTAATCCCTTAATTTTGTAACATTAATAATCACATCCTTAGCACCGTCCCTTAGTATAGTTAATCACTTATAATATAGTGAATGATTGGAATCTTTGTAACTTAGCTTTGATTTTTTCCTGTATTTAAGTTTTTCTTTGAACTGGTGGTTATTTACTCAACATTCATAATTGAGCTTGTTTGTATATGTATCTCTCTGTGTCTATTTGGTGATGAAGGAGAGAGAACACCAACATTCATACATACATCTGAGGTTGCAAGGGCCACCCAAGCCAAACATGTTCGATGTTGAAGGTGTGTAGTCCGTTCCTCCATGTTTTAATGAGATTTAAGTTTTGATGCATTAATTTCTAATTTTTCCATTCATGGAATGGGATTGGATTTTGATGCAATAATTTCTGGATAGGTTGATGTGTGCACAGATGGAAGAACAACCATACAATCTCCACATTACTTTTTAAGTTGGTTTCCATTTTAGTATACTGTGTCTGTGCTATTGTCTTCTTTGCATTGTTGTATATTATTCTTTGGTTTTGTTGCCATCTCTCTATCATATTAGAGCGGTCTGGTTTTCTAAGAAATGATGAACAACTGAAATCAAAGTAGTTGAGATTTTGTTTTGTTCTATTAAATGAATGTTCAAGATGTTCAGGGAAATGGTCTTGTAAATGGTTTCATTCACGACAGTCGTGCTGTGAATGGTACAAGAATGTATAACTGCCGAAAGGTGTAGAAGGTATACATCTTTCTTCTTTTTTTTCTTTGTGGTATAAGTGGTTCATTTATCCTTGAACATATGGTGTGCCGGTTGGATATTTAATTTTATGACCAAGTTTATTTCTATGAACATATAGACTATGTGTGCATGCCCCCAGTGTGCATTTCTAATTTCAAGGTTTATAATACATTTTAATTTTATGTGATTGTATTGCAAATATAATTATCAGTCATTCTTGTGTTTCAATTTTGAGAGATATTGAATAACAGCATAAAGAATGTTAGATAATAATTTTTTTTTTTTTTTGAAATACTAGTTGGTTTGGTTGGCAGAGCTAATAATTAACTTTAAAGTATGTTTTGTATTTTATGTTGTATTTTTGTTAAAATGAAAGCATTTGTAGATTGACCATGGACTCTGCAAGTGATAGTTACCAATAACACTATTAATTGTTAATTATTAGAGTGATAGTCACTAAGAACATTAACATTAATAATGAATATTAATGGTAGTGTATTCTCTTTACCTTGTTTGTTAGATGGTGGATAAGGTGATATTCATGTTAGATGGTGGATAAGATATATCTAAAAAACACTAAAAGTAAATGAAAATTACCAATTATTGGTAATGTGTGGGATAATTTTTATTTTATAAACTTTGTTGAAAAAATTAACAATAATTGATAATGTATATGGAGATACTTTTTATTATAAATTTTGTGTTTGTTGAGAAAAAATTTTTGTTTAAAAATTTGCATGCAGCTTAGCTTTCCCTGACACAATGTTTGGTTGGTTTGCAGGTTAAGTTACACACATGAGATGGCATGGAGAATAAAGAAAAAAACAAAGCAAGATTACATTTTTTTTCATAATTATTTGAGACTAAGTGTAATGAGGTTGTACAATCATAAATATTGAATCCATGGAGACAGGTAAGTACACACTGCTATTTGCCAGTGAGATTTACAATAGAGACTACATTATTATTTAGAAGTCTCTTCCTTAACAACTGTTTACACATACCATAAGTGCGTTTTGAGATGGAAGATTTTTTTTCTGTTTATGTAGAGCAGAGCAGAGCATCCGTCCAAAATACTATACTAATTTTTTAAGTTTACTGAGATTTTTCGTGACATTACAATATGTTTGTCCTTCTATTTCTTTTTTACGTGAACATAATATAAAATGCTATACTCATTTTTTTACATAAGATTATAAAATATCTTAACATTAAAATCTGTTTTTTTATGGAGATGAACAGAAGTAAGAAGCTGGATTTAAAAAAAAAAAATCTTAATGTATTTGTATTTGACATTGAAGAGCTTCATTTTAAACATAATTTTAACTTTGGATTGGGATTATTTATATATTTATTAAAATCCTGAAGCACATTTTACAATATACCTTTTTAAGTATAAGGATAAAGCTATTATGTATGAAAAGTTTTTTTTATGGAGATGAACAGAAGTAAGAAGCTGGACTTTTTAAAAAAAAAATCTTAATGTATTTGTATTTGACATTGAAGAGCTTCATTTTAAACATAATTTTAACTTTGGATTGGGATTATTTATATATTTATTAAAATCCCATGAAGCACATTTTGCAATATACCTTTTTAAGTACAAGGATAAAGCTATTATGTATGAAAAGTTTGGGGTTATAACAAATAAATAAACAACTAATGCCCATTACCATTCGGAAATCTAGTCGTCTTCTTTATTCAATTATTAAATTTTTTTTAATAGCAATAAATGTATTGCTTCATCGTGTGATGAAGGTGTGTTTGCAATTTATTTTAAATAATAAATCAACCAAACGATAAAATTTTTGAACTATTGAATCAATGTAACATTTATGATCACATCCTTCGCACTCTCCCTTATAGTTCTTGGAATCTTTCATTTTTAATGCTTACGTAGTGTGGTTATTGATTCAACATTCATAAATGAGCTTGTTCGTTTTGTGATGGAGGAGAGAGAGTACTAATATTCATTAAAGCGGTCACCCAAGCGATGTTGAAGGTGATTAGGTTTTGAGTTTAGAGAGTACCAACATTCATATTCCAGTTGCATCGGTCACCCAAGCGATGTTGAAGGTGATTAGGTTTTGAGTTTGTGTAGTCCTTTCCTCCCTGTTATGATCAGGTTTAAATTGGATGCATTAATTTTTGATTTGTCTATTCATGAATGGGATTTTGATGCAATAATTTCCTGATACGTTGGTGCCGTTTAATCTATAGATTACTTTTAACGTTGATTTCCCTTTTAATATACTGCATCTATGTTATTGTCTTGTTTGCAGCTCTGTTATGGCCTGCAAAGTATTGTCTTGTTTGCAGCTCTGTTATGGCCTTTTTTTACAGGTGACCAATATACACCCTGCTACAAAATACAATTCAAATCCTACGGTGTTATTGTCTTCTTTTCAAATCCTACGATGTTATTGCCTTCTTTGCAGCTTTGTTATTGTCGTTTGCAACTTTGTTATTGTTTCTTTGTAGGTGGCCAATACTACACAATACAATTCAAATACTATGGCCTTAAATCCGATGTTATTGTCTTCTTTTCAAATCCTACGATGTTATTGCCTTCTTTGCAGCTTTGTTATTATCGTTTGCAATTTTGTTATTGTTTCTTTGTAGGTGGCCAATACTACACAATACAATTCAAATACTATGGCCTTAAATCCGACAGCTTATATACCACTCATAGTAGAATTCAAATCCTATGGCCTTAAATTCGACGGCTTAGATACCACCCATAGTAGCATTGGATGCTTCTTAGCAGGGTGCTCTTTCCTCGATTGAGGTATACTAGTCTTTTGTTTTTTCGCCATGTATTTTTATATCTCTATATAAAAACGTTCTAGGTTCTTAGAAATGATGGGAAGCTGAAATTAAAGTAGTTTAGAGTAGTTCTGTTTTATTGAATGAATGTTCATGTCTTTGTATATATTAAAGCTTTCTCGGTTCTTAGGAATGATGGAAAGCTGAAAAAAGTAGTTGAGAGTAGTTTTGTTTAATTGAATGAATATTTAGGGAAACCGTTTTATGAATGGTACAAGAACGTTCTATAAATGGTACAAGAAGGTATAGCAGCTTATCCGAAAATAAATGGTACAAGAAGGTATAGCAACTTATCCGAAAAACACATAAGGTATTTTTTTTTCTTTGTGGTATAAGTGGTTCCTTTATCCTTGAACATGTGATGTGCCTATCGAAAGTTTAATCTTAAAACATAGTTTGTTTTATGAATCCATAAAACATAGTTTGTTTTATGAATCCATAGGGCACTGTGTATTCTTTTTTCAAGGCTCGAAAATACATCCTGAACATTATATAATTGTATAGCAAACATAATTATGACTCATTATTGTGTTTCATTTTTTGAGAGATGACGTGGTGAGTTACTACCCGTGGCGTGTCTTTTCTAGGAATGGATCTGCAGAAGTAACAGAGACTACTAGAACCTATTGCCCAGGGTTGGAGAATGAAATATTGGAAGATGACCTCCGTGAGTAGATATTTGAAAAAGTATGATATTTCACTTTTTTATTTTTTAAATTACTCTGCTGCCCATCAACTTTGTAATTAACTTCAGAAYATGTTTTTTCTTATGTTAAATGTATTTTATGTTATATTTTTGTTAAAATGAAGACATTTATGGTAGATGTAATTAACTTCAGAGTAGGTTCTTTCTTATATTAGATGTATTTATGTTATATTTTTGTTAAAATGAAGGCATTCATAATAGACCAGGTAAAATTTTTCTTGTATTTGAATTTCTCAGACTTTATCGTGACATAGATGTTTCAGATAATAGATTGATAAATAGGATGTATATGTGATTGTAAACGTCATCTCTTTTCAAACTTTTTGTTTTTGTAAAGTTTCATATTTTTTGTATTTTAAAATCTCACGGACTTTGTCATAACACAGCTGTTTCAGATAATAGATGGGATGTATATGATTGTAAAAGTCATCTCTTATGACTATAACTGCATGGCATTCAAGTTTTTTTGTTTTTTTAAAGTTTCATTTGATTCTAATCTGAATAGCTATGAAACTGACTTTATCATGACACAGATGTTTCAAATAATAGATTGATAGATGGGATGTATATGTGATTGTAAAATTCATCTCTTATGATTGCATGACATTTAAGCTTTTTGCTTTTGTAAAGTTTCATTTGATTCTAATCTAAATAGTCATAAAATTGTTTTTTTTTGGATAAAAAAACTAGTTTCAAAAAAGCTTCTAGAAATTTACATGCAGCTTTCCCTTACAGTCCTTGACACCGTGTTTGATTGGTTTGCAGGTAGTTTGAGGAATTTACATGCAGCTTTCCCTTACTATCCTCGAAGATTACATCATTTTTTTTCATAATTATTTCATATTAAATGTGATGTGGTTTTACAAACCTCAGCTGGTTAAATTCATGGAGGCAGGTAGGTACACACTACCATTTGCTAGTGAAAGATTTATACTAGAGATTACATTAACTAATCAAAACATCACATTATTATTTATAATGTGAGATTACATTAGTTAATCAGTGCACCACAAAATTATTTAAAAGTCTTTTCGTTAAGAACCGCGTACAAATACCATCCTATGGCTGCTGTAATGTAAGGATTACATTTTCTGCCAATGTCATTAGGTACTGAGAACTGTGAGAACATATAGGCAATGGATAAGAATGTGCAAATTGGTGAAGAGGCCCTCTGACCTGTTTGTGCTGGATAAGGCCGAAGTTCATCTCTCCGCTACGGAAAACTGTGTGGTTTTCCCAATAAGAGGTAGGGTTTGCTATTGAAAGGTACGGCCATTCCTTTGTCCAATCCTTTCGCTCCTTTACTTCTGTTAACATATCATAAAACACTATACTAATTATTTTAGTTTATGGAGATGATAAGATTATTTCTCTTATTTTACTGAGATTATAAGATTTAACATTAGAAATCTGTTTGTCCCTCCATTCCCTTTTTGTCGGTCAACAAAATACAAAAAATTGGGTGAATATTCATTAGATTATAAGATTTTTTAA
>SNQJ01S0018276.1:32913-44039 GCA_010110895.2 Picea sitchensis
GACCTAGTTGTTAGACGTAAAGCATGACGCCGCTGATTCCTTGCTTCTGACCTAGTTGTTAGACGTAAAGCAAGATGATTCCTTGCTTCTAACCTCGTTGTTAGACGTAAAGCGAGATGTTGATGTGTTCCTTGCTTCTGACCTTGTTGTTAGACGCAAAGCAAGATGAGTCATGCTTCTGACCTAGTTGTTAGACATAAAGCATGACGTTGTGATTCCTTGCTTTTGACCTAGTTGTTAGACGTAAAGTGAGATGATGATGTTCCTTACTTTTGACCTAGTTGTTATACGTAAAGCAAGATGTGACTGACACTGAGCTACTAGCTTAATCGCTGTGACATTGAGTCAGTGTAGTACTGTGATGTGCCAGGTTAGTGTTGTGATGAGGTATCATTTTTACTGATACATATTTGATGCAGATGATGATAGCATTCTTTCAAAAATGATGATGTTGTTGATGAAGAAAACTTCTGATGACTCGTAAATATGCTAGCCAATGTTTCAAGATGATATTGACGATACTGTCCTCCTGATGCCACTGATGATGCAAACCTCTCTCGCCTGATGCTAATGAAGAATACCCTTCTTGTTAAGGGGGAGTGTTGAAATAATTTAACTACGAAGAGCATTCTTATTATTATTTTATTCATTGGATTAAATCCCCATTGCAGATTAATCATGTCATCATTATTATTATTATTGTTATTGGATTAATCCCCATTGTGGATTAATAATGTTAGTAATTGTATAAGGACCAAATCCCCTTTTGCGGATTGGTCATCGGACAATTATAAAGGGCAGAACAAGAAGTCGGCCCCAATAGTTACTATTGAAGACCCAGAATTAATTAAAGGTGGGTTTACCCACCCAGAGTGAGAGGTCGGCCCTGCCAGTGACACCCTCTCACACGTGCCAGTCTTGTATATATAGGAGGCTAGCACCTCACTTCAAACACACAACTCACTTGCTCATTCTCTTATGATGCAAGCTGCAATTACCAGTTGGAGAGAGGAGAAGAAGAGTGGCACATCTCTTGGGGAGGAATATTTGTATTGGTTTGAGTTATCTCTTGAACATTGTATAAGCTATTTATGATGAGGAAGTTTTTGCTGGGTTTTCTTCCCCTAGAGGGTTTCCCAGGATAAATGTTGTGTCTCTTGTGAATGTGTATTTCTCAGTGATCTTGTTCTTATGATGCTCTTATCTATTGAAATGCAAAGAACTATAATAATGGCATAAACATTAACACACCAGTTGGTTCAGTTGGTTAAGCACACGTTTAAGAGTACGTTGATCCAGTCTAAGTAGCATCTTATATATAAGAATCAGTACTTGTTGAAGGAGCACAAACAACATACTTATAAGTTTGATAGCTTGATCCAAGACCACTACCAGCAAAGCCAGTAGCAGGACCAGTGATAGGACCAATACCATCAATGGCACCAGTACCAGAGCTAGTACCAACAACACCTGTAGAATAACTAGTAGAAGCATAAGTACCTGTAGCTGACCCAAGCATAAGGGCGATCCAATGCCAGCAGGTGCATTTTTCAATCCAAAAGGCATGACATTATAAGCAAAACAGTCCCACTCTATTGCAAATGTAGTCTTAGTCTTATCTTCCTCAACGATTCTGACCTGATGGTATCCTGAGAATCCATCAATGAAAGAATATACCTCTTTACCTTCCACATTATCTAGTACCTCATCTGTGAAAGGGGTGGGGAATGGGTTGTGTACACATGCAACATTCAGTCCTCTAAGATCCAAACAGATTCTTATCTCTCCTAGCTTCTTTGGCTGGATGACCATAGTACTGATCCACTTAGACTCTTCTACTGGAAAGATGACTCTTGCGTCTAACATTTTATCAAGTTCTTGCTTCACTTTTTCCTTATACTTCAGGTTTAGCCTGTATGGTTTCTTTCTTATTTGGTGTGCATCTGGCTTTAGCTTTCTTTTCATCTCCCCTAAGGAGCCTACTATGCCTTGCCCGATCCGGACAAGCGGGTAAACCCCCTTTCATCTCATAAAAATGATTGGAAAACAAATCTTCATATTCACGCAGCATCGCCACTACCTGAGTAACAGTTTCTTTGTACCAATAATCTCAAATAATAGCCATTCTCGGGTTTGCATCAGAGCCTATATTGCACTTCCTTGTATTCAAAGGCTCCTAGAAATAAGGTTGACTAGTCCTAGGGTATTTCCCTCTAATCTCCCTTTCACTTATAGTTTCATCAATCTTCATGTTTCTTCGTCCCTCTTCCTCTGTAGGGTCCTCTTTGTCTAGCTTCCTGCAGCAAATTAATTTGCTCATTTTCTCTAGTTATTTGTGTAACACGCATATGACTTTCGGGGCTTGGCTAGTGTACTCAGGCTATTCACCTTTGAAAATAAAATGCTTGATCTACTGCAAGAGACTAGTGAGTGCAAGATCCTTCGGTGCGAATCTAAAGGTCACATAGAACTATCTAGACAACACTTCCCAATTTCATTCCTATCTCCTAGTTTCTTCTTGCACATACTAGCTTCGAGGGACATATTCCAAGGTGTGAACAAAGTGGTGTACCCATTCTTGTATCAGATAGCCTTTCTCTATCGATCTCATCTGACAAAACCAAACATGTTCTTCAAGATCTCATGTACATTTGTACTTGTTCCGCAATTCTAACTCTTGAGAGGGTTGGAATCAGAGAGTCATGCACTGTGCTACCTGCGCTCAGTCCGTCAAATTGTTTATATGGGTGGCCTACCAGCGCGTAGGCGTTCCTTTTACTGCAGCCTCCATCGATGGTAGCTATTTATCTTTTCAGACCACTTTCTCCATGCACAAATTATGGTACCGACTTCATTCCATCAAACCGGGGAAGGTCATGCAACTCAGTTCCAATCTAGCACACAGATTTCTGCACATATGTGCACCTCCACGATGACATCTCATATCCGCTAGTTTTCCCTCTTTCAAAAGTTTATTCTGAGTCTGTATCAAAAGATAAAATACTCCTCCAGTTGAGTTCCCCATCTACAGTAGGGTTCACATAATCCTCCTTTCGTGCGGTGATATTGTCTATATTCTCTAGAATAGAGCTCTATACATCATCATTAATAGGCCCAGTGAACCTATCACCTTCAGTTGGATCCAAGGGAGTCACAACGTGCAATTCATCTGTTTCGAATGAAATCTTTCTCTACTTCAAGTTAAAGACAACCTTGTTATAAAAAGCCCAGTCTATCCCAATAAATGTAGGATAGGGATCTTTTTCGTCCATGATATCAATGACTTCAAAATAAGCTTTGGTCTTCACTCCATCAATATTGACTTCGACATTATCTATCCATCCTACAGGATAGATCTTATACTGATTTGCCAATCTCAGCTGGATGGGTGACCATACCAACCGTGGCCTACCCATCAGCTCCCAAGTCTTCTTCGGGAGGATGTTAACATAAGATCCAAGATTCAACATCAAATCTTGCATCTCATAGCCTCCAAGCTCCATAGCCATCTTAAATTCTCTGTCTGTCTTTCTTTTCTTCTTCACATGCCCAACATGTTTCTTAGGTAGAGGTGCAGAAATATGTATATAATCATCCTCCAACCTAACTATCCATCTCATCAACAACTAAGTCAATCTCTTGGAAACATGGGGATCATTCAGAATCTTGATGCAACATTTCAAGAAGGTATTTACTTGATCTTCAGGCTGAGGCTCACATTGTTTAGGGATCAGAGGGTCTTTATGAAATACCGGTGTGTCCTTCAGTGACTCCATAGCATCACACAAGAACTGCTTCTATTGCGTGGCCTCAAACTGGGGTGGCACGGGAGCAACTTTCCTTATTTTGTTTTCCAGAGTCTTTTCTGCATCCAGGCTAGTCCTCACACCTCCTTGAGTGACCACCTGTACTCTAAGTACCTCTTCTTGCTCCTTCCTAGGCTCTGCAGTGATCATGTTACATCGTCTCTTCTTTTCTTCCCATTTAGGTATAAGCTCTGGACAGTCTTATGTATCATGCTCAGTGTCGCGTCAGTGTCTGCATCGTGGCTGAGGTTTAGTACAGAATCAGAAAATGTGTCCAACCACCCCACAATTATAACAAGTGGATGCACCTCCTCATTCTCGACCTCTGTAACCACCTTTTAAGCCTCCCCGTCCTGCTCYCGAATTGTCTTATGTTCCCTGCACACGGTAAGCATTTGTTGTGCACTCCTTCATCAACTCCAAAGATCTGCAATTGTTCACATCATGCTCCATATACTTACAAAGATCACACAAGGGTGTCTTAGTGAAAGTTTGAGATTTCTGCAACATAGGACACTGAGTAGGCTCAAGTCCCCAAGCTCTACATATATTGCACCAATTAGAGGTTCCTCTGTAGGGAAATGGGTTCGACGCGCCTGTTGCACTATTATAGTTTCCAAGGAGTGGGCACTCATTTCTGTGACGTCCCTCTATCCTGCACAGAGTACACCACACCTTCTTACGAACTACTTTTAGTCTTTATATCTCCCGCAATTGGTTGGTCAAGGTGGCCAGTTGGTTATGCACCTGCGCCAAGCCTGATGAGGGCTCGACAAGTCCTCCTGGTGTGGATTCCAACCTTATAGCTATCTCCAACGCATCTTCCCGGGAGAAAATATTTTGCTGTGTAAGAGGGATGCGAATATGGGGCAACAATCCAGCAATAAACCATTCTTTGTGTTTGATGTCCTGTATTCTGAAGGTCAACTTGCCTAGTAAGTCCTTGAATGTCCGGTCATAGTCCTAGATAGATTCTCTAACATCTTGCTTTATCTCCTTTAGTTCTACTAGGCACTGTTGCTCTGTCTTGGGTTTTTGAAACTCTTTAATAAGGTCTCTTCTTATAACCTACATGACCTGCAAGCATTGAATCCTTACGAACGTAAGAGAGGTGCTACTTCGGAAATAATACGTAAGGGCAGTTACCTTCACTCGCTCTGCTCAGGCCTTGGAAGAAATATGCCTGGTCTTGAGCTAGAGTTATGCCTTCTAGCTCAAGCTTGAGGGAAGAAAATAGTTCCTTATTTCCCCCCTCAATTCAATCTAGCTAGCTCAGGTAAGGTTATCACTTTCCTGAACTGGTAGAATAGGTCGATTAGTCTAGGTCGATGACCAAGTTCGTTAGGGAAAGAGAGGGTGGAAAGAAGGTCAATATAGAGAGAGATGGAACAGAACACCCCCTCCCCTATGCCACCGGGCTGTGGGACACATGGGGCTGTGTGGCTGTGGGAAACATGGGCTGCAGGGCGATCATTCTTCGAAAGCAAGCATTGACTAGGCGGGGTCGTTCCTCAAAGGGTTGAAGTGCATGAACGGACAAGGATACAACGGTGATAGGGCTCGCTCGGGAGAGATGGGGCACCTCCCTCCCCTCCATGCTGAAGATAGAGAGAGAGCTAGGAGGTATTTACGAGCGATAGCTTGGGTTATGAGAAGGTAAAGATAGAGATAGATGGAGGGAGCTAGGAAGGTAAGCCGGGTGGGGGTGGTTGTTTCTTGAATCCATGCTTCATAATTTATGTTTGCAAGAGAGAAGCTTCCTTTCCACCACCTGGAGTTAGGGTGGTCATCATTCGATGGGAAGCACGCCTCATTCATTCTAAGTCTATGGGGTCGGGTGGGGCCCCTCTACGTGGTCGTTGAAGCAGATTCCTCTTCCTAAAATAGAGGCGAGGGAGCTAGCTCGATACCACACTAACCCCTATATTTATTCCCTTTATTATTTCCGACCATTTGACCAAAAAAGCAAGGGGGGGTAAGCAACACATGTCCCTATTCACCCTGGTCATTGCCAAACGGGTGAGCTTATTTGATAAGCGATTTGATTGGTTTTCCCAGAAAAGCATGAAAGTTAGCCACCAAGGAACTAAGTATTATGACCAGTGATTGGTGGTTTTGACTTTGATTGTGGAACGAGATCGAAGTAAGTCCCTAACGGCTTCAGAGGGAGAATATATTGGTGTAGGTAGTCCACATCAGAGTGACCTGTGCTTTAGTTAACTAACGAAACTAGAGGCTCTTCTCTCCTTCGCGTGAACTGAAAGGTGGTATCACACAGCAATGATCAACCCACCTTTTTCTAGCCAATGATATGACATATTGCAATGATATGACACATTGCATGCACCCTCAGACGTCGCTCTCCGTTTTCTATCTTTTACACTTTTTGTATCTCTCTTCCTATGCTTAGCCATTTCCTCGAGATCAAAAAGAAACTCTACCGAGGATAGCATTTGAGACTACAAGTTTCCTCTTCGTAACACAGACAAAGAGAATTTCTGTAATGGAGGATAACAACCCTATCCCTTAGGATATGCCGGGTTTCGGCCATAATCTCCAGGTGACACTCTCTAATAAAGGAAGTAAGGAGAAAGAGTTTCATTTTTTTCCTCTCCCTGTCGATCTAGTTCCTAGTTCCCCCTAGTGGAGAATGTCTCAATAGAAGTCTATCCCTGTTGGTCGAGTTTATAGATCTCCCCTTCAGGTAGAGGGGCTCTTATTCTTTCCACAAGTGTTGAGGTTCGCCGTCGCTTACTCCCTAATCAAGTTGTCGAGCCATCTTTTCTATGTAATGTTCTCTCCCTATTGGTAGTGGTTATCATCCCTTACAGTATACAGTCCAGAATCTATTCATCCCTGTAAGTCTAGTAACGAAGTGCAGTGAGCGACAACAAACTAGAGAAAGAAAAGGTTGGACCATGGCTTCTTTCAATACGATCGAATCAATGTTAAGTACTATTATATTATTCCTCGGCTGAGTGAAGTGAAGTCATAACGAGGTAATCAGAGGGGGATAAATGGAATTGCACATTTCTATAGATTGAACTAGATTCAAGCTGGGGAATGATCGAATTTGATACTGCTTGCTCATAGTGACATTGTAGGTTCCCCCTACTATATATTGAGTTTACCAACCCAGAGAGAATGGGAGTTAGGGAAAGAAAGTGGTATGGATCTCCGCTTTTCCCTTCTCTGGCTAACTTTGCACCGAGAAAACATCTACATAGCATTTTTTTTCTCTCAAATCACTTTGTGGCTCCCCCTCTCCCTATTGGTCGAGTCCTTCTCCCCCCTCCCTCTGGTCGAGTGCATAAATGGTTGTTGTTCGTTAGTCGAATGCATAAATGCCCGCCTCGTTATTACTATAGTTAGCTCCATATGAATTGAGGAACTAAATACGTTTCCTAGGAACCCCCTCCCCCTTATAACTCCTTAATTTACCATTCCGCCTAGCCAATTATTCTTAGTTTCAAAGTAACGGGGTAGAGCCAGCTTCTAAATGAAGGACGTAGGGATTGCGGTTAGAGGCCACCTTATAACTCGTGAAAATACCAGTTCTTTAGAGAAAAGTTCAATAAGTAAAAAAAGAATTCGAAGGGTAATAAATAAGAAGGGTAAAAGGGCAGCAAGCTATTCCATTGGGTGTAAGTGCTAAAAATAGGCCAAGTTGTTTCAGAGAAAAATAAAAAGGAAAACCCAACCCCAACCCCCATATCGAGTGATAAGGTGGCATAAAACACATTCTAAGCGGGTTTAAGAAGCGGGTTTCATATCGATTCCTTCCTTCCATCCATAGTTGGAATAAAAGAAGTAGTGGTAAGGAAGCATCCAATGAGACCATCCCGGACTTGCAGCTTGGTAGGTCTATTGTAAAGAAGCAACCCTTGATCGATTGGCGGGTGTAAAAGTCGTCTGGTGGAAAGGCACCGTGGGTAGGTGTCTTGTGCAGATCGACGCGTATAAAACCGTAATATAAAGGAGGCTTGGGCTGGCTTTCCGGTTGGATGGCGGTGGGATGGTAGGGAAAATAGGAAGGCTTAGCTATTGGATGCATCGTAATAAAGAGAACATGGCTTTTCTCTTTGGCTAACCTGGGTATTGGTGATCGCTTTGGTGAGAACGCGAGCTCGAGTCTGTTTCAGATCGGGTAGTTAAAAGAGCACATGTAGGACTTGGTTAACTTCGTTATTGCTTGGATTAGTACCACTCCACTTCGCTTTGCTTCAAGCAAGGCATAGAGCGTATAGACAGGTGGGAGGTGGTAGGCAGGTAGCGTTTCGGCTCGACATAACCAGGAACAAATCTAGGTGGGTAAGTTCGCATTTCGGCTCTGGTAGGGTGGAAGGGTAGGCAGGTCAAATTCTTTTTATTCCCCTAATATGGCAGGTCCTTGAGTACACAACTCCAGCGTGTACCCTTCCCTTGGCTTGGCGGGTCTCCAGTAAAGTACGCAACTTGGAGATCAGATGTTCAAATTGGAATAACTTATCTAAATAAAAAATAGGACTCCAAATATGTCTAGAGATGGTTATAATGCATGCTATACTTGGATTGATAGGTGTGAGCATCTCGGGTACAAAACGTGGAATTCTCATTAGAAAGATGTTCTAAAAGGTTATTGATTGGTAGGAACGTGCCATATAACGAAGTTTTTATGAAGAAAGTGGGGCTCTTTGATGGATTCCTTTAATAAAAAGTAACCCAAATGACCAATCTATGGGAGCAGAGGAAGCAGCTACTGTAGCAGCAGTTGATTCAGAACCAATTGCTCCGAAACAAAAAAAGCCCGTGGATTTACCAACATAAGTGAAAGAGGCAGTTCGCCAACCATCAATATTATGTTTTCACTTTCATTCTTAGAAGGGAGCCACTAACGCTTATACTACCCTCAATCTCACTTGTATGTTTGAACTTCAGAATGCTACTTTTCTTCCCCGATATGGTAGTTCGATAGGTTTAAAATTAAGTCTACACTCGTTTATATTTACTATTATTCCTCGATCATAAGAAGGCAAGTCAGAAGGCAAGCTTACACACATCTATGGATGTCATTTTCCACTTGTTTCTATTTGGAAGGCCAAAATAAGTACCTCTGCAGATGCAGTATAGTTTTATGCACACTAAAAATACCTCCATAGGATAAAGGGTGCGCACTCTTCATCCTACTCCCCTCCCAGGTGTCAGGCTTGGAGAGCTCCCATGCAGTAGAAGATAACCTTTCAGTGGGAGCGATAGAAGAGTGTCTGTGGGAGAAGAAAGAGAAAAACTAGATCGGCACAAAGGGGATATCATGGTCAGTAATAAATATCCTTCCTTCTCTTCGTCTGTTAGGGAGCGACGTAACGTAACATAGCTTCATGGTACCACGCTTCGGAGACGGTCTCTAACTTACCGAAGACCTTAGCTTATCGATTGCANGCTTGGTGATGTATTTCCTAGTGGTTTTCTTAGATGTACTTCCCCTTTCATTATAGATCCATCATTTGACCTAGATACCACCCATTATGTTATCACCTTCCCATTTTACCTATATAATTTTCATATCACACCCATATTCCACCATTTACCCACTCCTAGAGGGTGCATGACCCATTTTCATCCATTTCTCTGTAGTTTTCCTTCATAATTTAACTCTCATTTGACATATTTCAATAAAACACATTTTCTGTGTGTGAAATTGCCAAAGTGGTTTGGAATGTTTTACTATTGATTAATCAAACCCAAATGTAAGGTTGAAGTGCTACATTATTGTCTTATTTTATTACTAGGCTTTAAACCTTAATTAAGGCCTCATTTTCTAAGTTCATTTTTTTTAAATGACCTTGGAATACAACTTGTTTTGCACAAGGAACACAACATGAGGGTAGCTCTCCTCTTTCACACACATGTTGAGGTAACTAACACTTAAAAATTGTTTTTTTAGAAAGTGGTTATCCCCATGTTTATTCGTTGGGGTTAATTTAGCCTTGTTCACTCTCACACATGTCACCTTGATGAAGCATTTAATTCACTTGGCACATATGTTGAGGAGTTGTTGAGTTTGCACATCCTTTGAGAGTTAGTTATGCACGTGTCCTCCCTCCATACCCATTTCCATTATATTTAATAAATTTTGTTCTCATCTATGCATACTAATTTAGGTGGTGCACTCCACTAGATGGTCAACTTCCATCTTTGAATTGGTTTTGTTCACATCTTATTTTAACATTAATGAAGGTCTTTGAATTTTTACTTGACCACACTTACTTATTTTGAGGAAATTCTTCACATATTTTGATATTTGCATGGAGTAGAGATCACATGGATATTATTAATCTATTCCATGTGTTGGAAACATAATCCATTAGGGTTACAAACTTGATAAAATGTGAATAGTCAAGTAATTGGAACGGTCTTGGGAGTCCAAGAGATGTCTTGCAAAATGAATCCAAACATCAATGCATTTATAATTACATCATATCTATCAATGTATTTATAATTACATCATATCTAAATAACATGCAACTAACAATTACCGCAATTCGCATGTCCAACAATGGTATCAGAGCACCTTAGCCCTTAGGAAAAATTATCACATGGTAGTTTTTCCATAGTTGGTGCCGGTCTCATTTATTTCATAGGGTATTTTCCATTTTTGTGCAAAAATGTTTGTAAATCGACTATAGACTGTCTCTATTTTCCATCTCAAGTTTTTCCATCTTCCCCTACATGTCTGTCTCCTATGCAAAAATGACCATCTAAGATTTGTCTTTGGCATGTGACCTTCCAATATCTTGCTATTTGTGGCCATATTTTATATCACGCATGCTTTGACAATTGAGCATCGACCGTTCTTTTGTAGGAGACTATCAATGGACTTCTTTTGTAGGGTTTTCCTCTATCTCACTCATGACAGAGGAAACAAGGCTGAAGCTTCATAGCAGAAGAGATATTGTGGTCCCCCTCTCATTTTTTGGGCCCAAAATATTCCATCGCATCTTACCTGGTGATCAATTGCTCGAACTTAACATGGCATGAAAAACGCACAGAGTGCATAACTGTTGATAATGGTTGTCTTCAGCTTGAATTTTGTCTCACCACATTACATATGAATTTTTTCCGCATCAACCAGACATCAACCACTGGTGTGGTGAGCATCAGACTTGTGTAGACTTGTGTAGTGGAAGCATGGAGGGGAGATTGGGGTTCATCTTCTAGTCCACGAGCACAATGAACGCGATACCTATCTATTAGAATAAAGCTTACTTTAGGAGACTAGATTGTGTTGGTTGAAGATTTGTAGGAGGTTGTTGAGATATCTTCTCAACCACTCCCTCCAAA
>SNQJ01S0018276.1:48786-61476 GCA_010110895.2 Picea sitchensis
AAAGGGAATATATCTGGGGCAGGTTGGAGAGAGAGTGCGCTTCCTGTGCTTGGCCCACCCATGCCACGGTGGAAAGTTACATTCCCTTCAAGGAGCTCTTGGATAGAGAGAGTTATTAGACCCGATTCATTCGTTTTGTCAAGGTTCGAAAATCAATTTAGTGTCCTTGGTTAAACCATGATCATTATGACCCTGAATAATATAAGGGGCTTGGGTGCACCCCTTCTATTGAAAGGCTGGTAAGCGTAAAGAAATTGGACATCATCTTGATTCAAGAAACTATGGTGGATAGTGAAAAGGCTTTAAAATCTATGTTATCTTTTCTAAAAGGATGAGTTTCTCACCCGTGATGCTGCAAGTAGGTCCGGTGGGCAATCAGTCTTTCCAGATCCAACATTCCGAAATAATTGATTCTGGGATTAGAACATATTTTCTATCTCTAGAGTTTGGGAGAACCTATTAAGTTGTCAATTTCTATGGCCCATACTCCAATAGATAAGAGTAATAGGAAAGGTTCTTTGGCCTTTAGTTTTGAGGAGGTGATAACTTCATTATTGGAGGATATTTTGATTTTGTACTCTACTCTGAATCAATTTGGGGGGAGGCTAGCAGGATGGACACCCTAGCTCCATACGTTTTGAAGCAGCTGGAAGACATGCACTTATGTGATCCGGATCCCATAGAAATGGTTCCAACGAGTTGGAACATGAGGACATGGGTTGAAGGGGTGGCAAAACGTTTGGAAAAAATGATTATTTCTTAAGGTTTATTTTAAAGGGAGGATAGGCTTAGAACCTGGGTAAGCTCTGGAGGGTCCTCTGACCATCTCCCAGTTTTCTTTCAAATAGAAAAAGATGACGGGAAGCCGACCTTTCAAGTTCAATTCTCATTGGCTTCAGGATGAATATTTCTCTAACATTGTTAAGCAGGAATGGATATTTTTGGACTCTGGCCTTGAAGACTCTGCCATGATGCAATTTAGCTCTAACCTACGAAGAGTTCAAAGAGCAACAATAATATGGGCCAAGCGAAAATTCCATGATTCTCAAAGGGATATTCTAGAAGTTGAACACAACATAGTAKATTTATTTTATCAAAATAAAAAATGGTATATTCTCGGAAGAATACGAGTCTAACTTCAAATCCCTGGAATAAAATAAGATAAGTCTCTTGGCCTGGGAGGCTGCTAAGTGGAGATAGAAAAGTCGGGCAATTTTGTTGGAATAGGGGGATGCAAACACTACTTTCACAAATATGCCAAGGAAATGAAGAACATAAATACCATCTGGGAGCTCCTCAAAGCAGATGGATCCAAGGCCAGTACATTTCAACCCCTAGCTGAGGACGGGGTGAGCTACTTCAAGCAATTGTATAAGGACCCAGACTGAGTAAACAGAGTTTACACTTCTTCAGGTTGCAGTAGACTTTCCTAGGCTCATAGAAGAAGACACAAATGAGGAGCTGATAGCAAAGGTTTCCAAGGAAGACCTCAAGGATGTCATTTTTGCCTTTCCTCCTGATCAAGTGAAACTAGCGCCTTTATCACTTATATAATCGTCGAGGTAGAATGGAAAGGGGAGGCTAGAAGGGAAGCAAGAAGGCTTTTCGAAAGATAGCTGGCTTTCGCTCTAACTGTTCTATATAAGGTGGCGCTCTGCACATAGGATAGCTGGTAATGCTTCCAGATGGATATGGATGAGTAGCGCACTAGGCTTTATGTCCAATGTGATGCAGGTTCAAATGTGACAAGTTAGGATATTTACTTAGTTGTTATACTTCTCTGTAGAAGGTAGCAGGAATGCTTTCGACGAATCGCGGGCTTTCATATGGAGAGCTTTCTCATCCCCCTCCCGCCCTTTTAAACTATTAAAGCTTCCCCTTTCAACCTAAAAAGCAGGCGTGGCTGGTACAATGAATTGATCGTGAAGTTTATGCGCGTTTGTGGATAAAAAATTCGATTGATGGGCTACTGACTGAATTGACGATAGATGGGATGGGTGTTCTCCAATCGCTAAACCATGTGGTTTATGATTGCTGTTAGTCCACTATTGCTGCTCCATATAGATAGAATACCAAACCCCACCCACCTTATATAATTTTTAGTAAACCGCTTCAATAATAATAGGGAGGGGATAAAAGCAAGGATTCGTTCTAGCTGCGACCCGTCTCCTATTGGAATGGATAGCGGGGCAACAAGCACAGGCAATGCCATTGAAAATCTAGCTCTCTCTCTGCAATTAATTGAGGCATGGGAGCACAACATCTTTTAATACACAACAATATACATTACCCAAACTCTTCATTTTCTCCCCTTGCCTAAGGAAGGGATTCATCGCTTGCTCTTTCGAGAGCAAGGACAAGCGACTACGTTCCTCCAAATTTATCATTTGATTGTTACCGGTCCAAGTTACTTTGGCCGGGCCAGTAACCAGGATGACCCATTCATTCAAAAGCTCTTCGAATAAGTCAACAAAGATAGCGATCTCCATTACTAATTATTATTGCACGTGGCTGCGAATTCTATGCGGTGTTCGATGTGGCCGTGGTAAAAAAATTTTGAGAGAGAGGGAGAACTATTCCCAAACTTATCCGGGAAGGACCACTGAAAGGACACTTTTACACAATCCAACTCGTATTATTATTTAAGTGGACCCAGTATTATTATTTAAGTAGACTTAGGCTTCTTTTCCTGCGCCCTCCTCTGAAGAAAAGATCATGCAACCCCCCGCCCACCTCACCAGGTGAATTCAACGGAAGCTGCATCAGGTAAGTCAGGCTTACTCAGCATTCACTCCCCTCTCCTTCCCCCCAAAAGGGGCCTGGAAGAAACAACACAGAGGAGCGGAAGTTGCCGTGAACTCCATATTGGTTGAATTTATATATATATATATATCTTTTCCCAGTTTCAATATTGACTTATTACTACTGGGGAATATAGGCGAGGTGTTATGGGAAGGGTTACAACCCTCAACCCAGACCAACTCCTCTAAGAGCGAATTCCTTTATGTTACACCACCGTTCACGACATACCTTTATATGGCACAACCACTGTTCACGACGACATCTCTTTAATATGGATATGGTTTCTCGGAGTTCACCGAATAATTTTTCTCTACAACTCCGAACAACCGGTTTATACTAACACTCAAAAAACATAGTACTCTAAATTAAGAAAAGTGAGTGAAAGGGTAATACATATAAACAAATGAATAAATGGAATCGGGCTTTTATGCATGCAATTCTAGCATGATTTATGCAATTATAGACTGAAGCCAGGGATCAGAAACTACTACTTCTGTCTTTTCTGTAGACTTACTTATAAGGTACCAATTCTTTTGGTCACCATTCAGTTTCATCTGATGTCCATATGAGCTTACCGTCGAGTCTTAGTATGCCTACGACCACATCTTGGGCAGAACCATCTTCAACCTGTTCCATTTCATCATATGTAGGCCACACCTCTTGCTCCTACGRCATTGATAAGGGTTGTAGTCGCACTATTGTTCCCTCTTCAAAAACTTAAACGACTGAACCTGACTTATCGAGCTCTAGTAGTCCAGTGTTTCATTCCGATGAATAAATTCTAGAGGCTTTGAAYGAACTTGAGTACCCATGGAATGATATACATCATCGCTCTGACTTTTTACCTAAGAATGCATTCGATCCCAAGAAATCGACAGAACAATACTCTGTCGAAAGCAAGGATTTTATCCCTCGAGGACATGTTTACTGGTTTAAGAATTTGATTCCTGCTGCTGATGCCTTTGAAGAGGGGAGTATGGCTAACATTCCCCCCACCATCAAGGTGGACATTTCTGTCACTCCGGGCGTCACTAAAAACAGACTTATTGGAGTTTCTTGTTCTCCTGAAGAGGTTGCGGCCTATAAGGCTCTTTTCCAAGAATTTTGTGATATCTTCGCTTGGTCATACTCAGAAATGCTTGGGCTAGACCCCGCCATTGTCGAACATTATATCGATACTTGGCCCGATGCATCTCGAGTTCGATAGAAACAATGGCCTATTCATCCCACCAAGGCTCCATCCATCAAAGCAAAGATCGACAAGGTGAAAAAAGATGGATTCATTTACCCCATAGTGTACACTTCCAGGGTCTCTAATCCGGTCCCCCTCACTATGAAACAAGGCACCATTCATGTATATACTGACTTCCGTGATCTTAATCGTTTTCTGTCCCAAAGAAAATTTCCCGACGCCTTTCATTGACTAGATCATAGACGAATGTGTGGGCCATGAGATTATTTCCTTCATGGATGGATTCTTTGGCTATAATCAGATTTGGATACATCCCCAAGACCAGTATAATTCTGCCTTTACCACGGAGTGGGGGACATTCGCGTATCGCGTCATGCCATTTGGATTAAAGAACGTTGGAGCCACATTCCAACGAGCCATGTCTTACTATTTGAATGACTTGGTTTGTATTATCCTTGCATACCTCAATGACCTCACGACTAAGTCAAAGAAATGGTTGCAACACTTAGAAGATCTATGTACGATATTTCTTCATTGTCGCAAATATAACATCCACTCGAACCCCCTTAAGTGTGTTTTTTGTGTTAATGTTGGCCACCTGCTGGGATTTATAGTTTCCAAACAGGGCATCACCATTGATCCATTGAAGGTTCAGGCCATTGTTGAACTACCTCCACCAAATACTTTGTGCCAACTCTAGAGTCTTCAAGGAAAAGCTAATTTCCTTCGTTGTTTTGCCCCTTACTATGCCACCACTGCACATGGTTTATTACAGTTATTGCATTCTGACATTCCATTTGTCTAGGATGACCAATCACAATATCGTATTCAACCTGGTTATTGGTGGTAGTGCCAACAAAAACACCACTATGATGGAGAAGCGTAAGCGAAGGGGAATAAATGGCCCATGCTGCCGAGGCAAGATTTGGCATGAAGTGCCTTGCACCATCAACAAAGTCGACGTAACAGGAAGGTCGATGAACCATCTGTATGAAAACAACAGCAAGGGGTGACACAAACAACGGAAAAGCTATAAAATGGTTGTATATACAAAGGCGAATGCAAGAGCCTTACTGTCCTACGGGTAAAACCTCTTCAAGTAGAGCCCGTTGCAGGGGTTCTTTAGAAATTCGCCATCAGGGCAAGCAAGTTGATATGCCACCTTTTCTGAGACAACATTTGATGATGAAAGGGCCCTTCCATAAGAATTCAAACTTACCTTTGCCTAACTTGTCAAGGACTTGATCATAAGCGAGGATGAGGTCACCTTCATAAAATGAACGAGGGTGAACTTGACAGTCATACTGAGCTTTGGAATGTTTCTTCGCAGCCTCATTGCATTGTAAGGTGATGTGGCAGTCTTTGTCCGCTTGTTCCAATGTGATTAACCTCTGCTCAAGAACAATAGTGTCGGGGAGAAGTTCGATGGCCAAATGGAGGGAGGGGATCTCACATTCGATAGGTAAGACTTCCTCTATGCCGTGGAAGAGATGGAAGGGTGTAAACCCTGTAGCAGTCTTTACTGATGTCCGATAGGCCCAAAGAGCTAGGAAGATCTTATGATGCCAATTAGTTTTATGCTTATCGACTATCCGCAGTAACATGGTTTTGAGGATTTTGTTTACGACCTCAACTTGGCCATTGCCCTGCGAATAGTACATAGAGGAGAACTCATGCAAAAAACCTAAATGTGAAGCGAGCTCATGCCACATGTTGTCTTCAAAATGGGAACCATGATCAGACACCAATTGCTTCGGAACGTCGAAGCAAGTAATAACATGGTTCAAAAAGAAGTGAGCGGCACTGGCTGTTGTGTTATTGAACGTTAGCATAGCTTCAACCCACTTGGTAGAATAGTATATGGTTATTATAATGTATAAATTCTCGGTTACATAGGTTGGCTTGCACTCCATGAAATAAATCCCCCATTTGCAGAAGGGACCGACAGTTATAATAGGGTGCAAAGGGGCTGATGGAGCCCACACCTTGGGCACGTAAAATTTACAACTAGTGCAATGCTTCACTGCTTCAATGCAGTCAGTGAACAATTAAGGCCAAAAGTAACCTACCCTAATGATATTCTGAGTAGTAGCCATTCCAGAAAGTTGGCCGCTACAAGCGCCACTATGACAGTCGTTTAGGACCCGTTCAACCTATTCACGAGTGAGACAACGTTGTAGAATGGTGTCGACTCCTCACCTATAAAGGACATCAACAATGAGGAGATATCGAGAAGCCTAATGACATATGTGACGTTGATCATCTCGTGAGAGATGTGGACCAAACTTTTGTGTGCCCAAGTAAACAAAAATGTCACCATACCCAGGGTCATCTGATGATATGGCAAATAAATGCTCATCAGGGAGGTTGTAATTAACAGGTGGATTTGCAACTAGTGAATCCGCAATACGTATATTCATTTGACCGAGTTGATTAACAGACGCACCAACAACAGGGAAAGCAGGGGGGCGATGACTTTTTCTTCGGGTGAAGAGGCGGTAGCACCAAAGAAAGCATGGGCAGAGGCGAGAAAGGTAGGAGGAGAATCACCACCAGCTAAGGCAGAGGAGGCATATCCTATAATTGCAGAGCGAGAAAGAGCAGAACCACTGATAGCATGGGAAGGGGCAAAGGTAGGACCACCCCTCCCGGCGGCATCCTTTCCAAGTGGAGATCCTAAAGCCTAGCAATAGCTCGAGTTGGATATTCATATTCAGTTAATGCATCATTTGAAGCAAGACCAACCCCATACGCGGCCGGAAATAAAGTAAGCAGCATTCGAGCCAGCATCTCACCCCGCCAATCCCTTCCCGTTCGAGATCTATATACCTAGCTAGTTTACCCAATTGTTGTAGTCAAAGAAGCAGATCCATATGGCAAGCTATAGTTTGAGTTCTGAAAAGTTGATCAGAGCATGTGAGTGTTTCGATATAAGGCTCCTTATTATAAGTTGTTGTTGCTCTGCCATTGCGGGGCCGACCATTTCAAGAATAGAATAATCCAATGAAGACGTACAGGAAAGGTCCACCACGGGCGGCAGTAGAGAGAAGGTTTTTGCCAAGCAAACTCTAATTGCTATGGGCGTACCAGGGCCTACATCTCCTTTCCTTTTTTAACAACAGAGAAATACATTTAAGAGTGGATGTAAGGCCGACCTTTAATTTATTTATCAATTGAAATTGTGACCCTTTTACTCCCAATGGGTGGGAATAAGAAGCCCACCTAGCTAAAGTTTCTAATTTCTTACGTTCCATTAGCAACCTTAAGGATGGGGTTGTTAATATATATAGAATACGCGGCGGCTTATCCACTCAACTTAAAAAGAAAGGTTGCCCACCTGGTCGGCCTGGTCGATCTCCTGTTCATGCACTCGATCTTTCAAGTTTCACCCCCTCGGAAGGCTTATCATTGAAACTTTATAGAAGGTGCCTACCCCGTTCTATACCTAAAGATGTTTCCCCTATCCGTCGATCCCATTCCTACTATTGTCTAGAATGGCGGGATAACAGTCAAACAGTTGTATCGAGAACCTTGTTCCCCCTTCCAGTGAGCACCCAGGAGGTTAGACCACTCGAATTGCCAGATCAGTTGATTGCCCGGGGCTCATTCAAGATCTGTTGTTTCCTAAACTCCCTTCCCGGCCCTTCTTTCCTCCCGGACGGACTTGGTTCAGTGAAATGCACTTAGGTAAACCGTATATCATTGTCAATTGAATAGGCAAAGGATTCAATATCCCTAAATTCCATCTTGAAGGGTTCCTTGCTTGCCCGTTTCCACACATAGAAGAGATAGATTCCATTCATACGATTGCCTCTTTTGAGAAATGAATTATGGAAGGCGCCCGCCCGCACTCGGCCTTAAATTGCGTGGAGGGGGAGGAACGACTAATAAGCAGATCAACCTTTGTGGGGGATAGCAAAAGCAAGCACCGATGGAGGGGCGAAAGAGAGTTGCACTTACTAGAACAACACTTGACATCGGCGGGCTTTCTTTGGAACTCTTATATAAGCTATCTCTATGCACTCCACTTGAAGCTGTTGAACTCACAATACCTACTGAACTCTTGTTTCCGATCACCGCCCTCTTTCTCTTATTAGAATCAATCGTACAACCTTTAATGGTTAGGGAGAATCGAAACCATCTCAATCAAACGTGGGACTTCACCTGAGTTGTTTCTTTCATTTATAAGGGCAGGTCCATCTTAAATAATAATCACAAGTCTAGGCACCCTACCTTTCTATAGTGGTAGTGGTCGAGGAAAAGGGATTCTAGGTAAGCCCCATCATTATTGGATGGATTGGATTAGCTAACACCAATGAGGACTAATTTATATTGATAAACAAAGGCGGGGGGATCTAGGAAAGAGGAATAAGTGGAATGATTCAACCACTGGGCCAGTCATCTATTACAAACGTATTATCCCGAGATGGAATGACTCGATCAAGTGATAGCGATCGAATTCCCGAATTATTCTTATTTAGGTAAACATGTCTACCTCCACTGGGAAGGAAGAGGAGTCTCCCGGTGTGTTCTTAATGTATTAGAGAGGTTGTTCCTTTTTTAGGTAGGTGTGAGGCTCACAACAGGGTGCATAGAAGAACTAGGGGTTAAGAAACCAAAAGCACCACAGGACTTGTTGGACTTTATCACCCGCTCGCCTACTACCCATCTATATAAAAGAAATGCATATTGATTGATAACTCACCCTGCTAAGACCAACAACCCCCCAGCTAGACAGAGGTGGGTCCGTTCCCACCCATTTACCACACAGTCTACCTACATTGATCCATCTATCCTCTCCCTTTGGTCACCTCTATTGGGAAATTGGAACTGCACTACATATTATATTGACGACTCATTGCTGCCCCTTAAGGGCGCGTTATGGACCCCTCACTCCATATACTTTCTTTCTAGAGCCTATTCACCCTGTTTCAACCCCATCCCCGTCTGCCGTAGTGGAGTATTGAGTGCCTCCCGCCTTTGTTTTTGGCTCAATTGTAATGGGCGTCAACCTCTTATCTGCACCCTTTCGTTCGAGCTCCGTCTTTTCTTTCTATGAGAAAATATGCTAGGGCTAAGAAACTGGAACATCATCTCGATCTCGCCCTCTGGGTAGCAAACGACCTTTGTCTCTATCCCCTCATGCTCCTGCCGAACTCCTGCCCATGCCTTTACTGCTTCCTTTGGTGGGTCCACTGTTGGTTTTCGAAATGAAATGGGCTCTGCTACTACTCCTCAAAGGGATGTTGACTAATATGCTTTCTTTAGTGCCAGAACCAGTTGATCTCATTGTTGGATAATATGTATTCACATCTAAATATCCTCCTGAGGCTGGCAAACCCATCTATCTATCACGGGACCGAATTGCCAATCCAACAATTGCTTTGTGATGCTTTCGATCGATGCCTGGAAATTCATTCATAAGACGGGTAAGGTCATTGATCAACTGGGCAGGTAAGGGAGATCCGAACCAATAAGCCCAACTGTTTGAAGTAAGGCATATAGGGTTTACCTACTGTTGTTGGCATGTTGTGTTTCCAAGGCATAGATTGGATTCCATTTTCGTCGATATAAATGAAAGGAACCCAACCTAAAACAAACGAATGTTCTAGGAATACCTGGTCCCTAAAGCACAAGATACATTCATTAGTTAGCAAGGCCAAAAGGAAGCAAGGCACCGCTAGGATCCCCTCGGAATTAGGCATATCCATCATATATTCAACTTATAGTTGGTGTCATATCCGTATCCCCTTCCCAATATCTAAAGCTAATGCGCCGTGTTTAGATTCCATCTTATGGTTGTTACCATTGGCTTTATAAAGAAATAGGGGTGGTGGTTACCGATAGCTGGTGGAAGAATGACCAATCGAGGCTTATGGGGAGGTAGAACTTTCCATCATTTTGATTAATTAGTAGACCGGTGTACATGCAGCGAAAGAAAAAATATATTGGAATGAGATGAGAAGCAAAACGACCCCTCCTACCCATCCCTATTCTCCCCTATAATGAAAAGAAACCAAGGCCCTAACCCCGTCACAAATCACCAATCCTCAGGCAGACCAACAACAAAACTATTAACCGATTCCAAGGTTCACTATCAATTCTATTCTATCCAACTGGCTAGGCCTGGCTATCCACCCTCTTCAAGATGATCTGGCAATCATTCACTCACACATCCATCGGTTCATACTTTTTCTACTGTACATATTGGCATGGAAATTCATAATGGGACAAGAATTGAGACCCCTATTATAATAAGGGCAAGTTGCCCCAGCGCGGTATCTGTATTGGGGAATCGGTAACAAACTTTTCTTAGGAAGGGATTTATTTAAATAGAGATAAATGGTCGACAGCTTCATAAAACCGGAGGGAACAACCAATTAAATAAGAGTCTAGTATTATCGGCCTACCCTTTGGCGCCCGTCGACTGGTAAGGTGCTTTATGGTTAGAAGGTTTGGGTAGGCAGGGTTACTCCTAATAGGGAAAGGAGAAGGGTTTAGAAAAGGGTTGGGGGTAGTAAGTACAAGCATCCCTACTATTATAATAAAGGGTTGGATCTTGGGAATAGATCAAGAAATGAAAGTATAGTTAGTCCATTCCCATGGGAGAAAGGAACAACAAAGGGTTTATATTTATTTTTATGTGTAAATGGGGTTGAAATAAAAGAAAAAGGGGGAGCTAGGCCGCTATTTAGGGATAGGCATAAATCTGAGTTCGGCTACACCTAGCTGCTGTCGTCCTTCCGATTCCTTAAATAATAAGAAAGGAGGGCCCTCTAAATTCTACAGGGAAATTCTAGATACAACCGGTACACCATAGGTTGAGCCAACCCTAAGAGAATAAATGGGCCCTCCTCCCCTATAGAAGTGGTAAGCACCTTTCTTTCTTTATTGATTCGTGGCGTCTACGAAATTCTTATATAGAATATGGGAATAGGCCTCTATATATAAAAATAGTAGGGGGAGTTGACTATTTCTATAGGGCCTTTATCTCAGGGAGATAGAGATAGAACTCGCTTTTGATTAGTAATAAGGGGTAAGTGAGCCACGACCAACCAAAAGCATTGACCCATAGAATAGAAGCCCACATGTTCCAGGTAGAGGAGAAGCCTTTCACAGGTGCATTCATTCATTCATTGGTACCTCAATTTGAGTAGAAGCCAACCCATGAGGTATAAGAGAAGCATGTTATAGGTAGAAGCCCATAGCAGCATGTTCAAGGTAGGCCTGAGTCGGCAACAACAAAAACGAGTAGAGTCGGCTTTAACAACCAGTCGGTAAAACATCGATTCATAAACCGTATGTTATAACAATTGACACATATGGTTTATGCGGGTAGATTTTCTTGGGTAAGCAATATGCTAGGGTGGATTCTTCGTCCTGCGTTGTAGATACCGGTAGATATAAGAATCATTTCTAGAATTAGAAGGTATTGGTTCCACCTGAGATAGAGATCGACATCTCCGAGCGTTAGTAAAGACACAGGTTTGGAATAAGTCGTTTCTATCTATAAGTAAGTTGTGCCTCATTCCGATCTGTCCCATGCAAATGTTGGATCAGGACCATTTTGATTAGTCTCTGACCCTATCTATTAGGACTATGCACTTTGTATCCCTCGTTATGAAGAATTTTGATCTGGAAACACACACTGTACCTACTCATTGTTTGTGCGTACTTCTCAAACTATTTCTACTCCATAAAGAAATGATGGGTTACCAAAGCATCCAATTGGTGAAGACTTCTCCTCTTCTCCCCGTATCTTCATCCTTTACCTCTAGCCACTCCATAGGTAAGTACTTCTATTTGCTCTCCCCTGGCATTAAAAGAGTTTACCTTTCAAAATCTTAACTTGGTTAACTGCTACACCACTTCATTCTTTTACAAAGTCAAGAGTGTGTTTCATTCCAATAGAAATTCCCTCGTCTGTCTATAACCAACCTACCTTTTGTCGTATCTAGAAGCATCTTCTATTCCTATTCCAAATCCGCTTCCCGCGCATCGTTCCACGAGCCCCATTACTATTCTCGATCATGCCAATAACTATCTTATTTCGTACACAAGATGCCTTGATTTCCTGGGTGCGACTAGCATGTGGTTCCGTAGGAGTGACCAGTTTTTCGGATTGAGAATATTTTGTGTTATCATATAGATCGTTCTCGTTTTTGCCTGGGTCAGCCCGGCTAAGAGAAGATCTAATGCGTGCTCCCCCTTATGTCTCACCAGGCTATAGCTCTGGAAGGGAAATGAGAATAATCTGGAAAAGGCGAGAGGTTGTCCCTATTGGAATCTTCTGTATCGAATTGGAAATGTTCTTACTTACCTTTGCGTAGAGAAGGTAAGGGATAACCTAGCAAGTAGGGAAAAGTCCAGTTGAAAGAAGATGACTTCATTTTTGTGTGACGAAATGGCCTGATCCCTTGGAGTAACCAAGCGCGGGGTTACGGGCGGGATATTCTACATTGACTACGCTGGGTTAAAACCGATGGAGTGAGCCTCTCTGAGTTTCTGTGATGTCGCTAATACGTTGTGCTTTGAGTGAATGTCATGCAGTGAGTGAATAACTTATGCTAATTGCTTCTGTGAATGGCTTATGGGAACTTTATTCGTGTGAATGGCTTCGATCGCAGTGTTAGAAAAATAGGACCGCGGAGCAATAAGATAAAACAAATGCAGAAACAAAACACAGAAGACACACA
>SNQJ01S0018277.1:0-12551 GCA_010110895.2 Picea sitchensis
AACCATGGTTATGTGATTCATGTTATTGTTCATCCACCCTAACCAAGTTCAAGGCCTTGAGACCTATCTATAGTGGGTGTAATTTCTTAATGAAACCCATCTAACTCTTAAGCCAAAGACCTCCTAATGTCCCCTACTGTCACATTTTCTAGGTGTTTTTCATGTTGTTTGAGATTGATAAGGCTTGCTTAGGGATTCAATCCCTTGTTTCTCCCCTTGACCATGTTTAGGAATAAATATCCATTTATTGTACACAAAACTTACTCATGGAACCTACATACCACTAGACGACCTATAAATAACCCATATAAAAGACTCATTCATTGGTTTTAGGACTTGTTCGAAGCTCTTGATCTTGAGAAGTGTAATATTCCATATATAAACAATTATGCAGAACAGAAATAAATAGCTAGAAATGGAAGATGAAAAACAATATAACCATAACAACACCACAATAATACCAAAATGATACTAGAATAACACCAGAAAGAGCACTTTGATTACTGAGAGCAATGTTCACTTGCCTCTTGGAGGGGGAAACCTCCAGCAGAGTAGAGCTCTATTACAATAATATCCAAGACTAAATTTTTCATACCCTCGACTCTTATTTATACTAAATATGTCTATCAAAAGAACCATCTAGAGGAAGATCCTTCTAGAAGCGGAAGCTTCTATTAGGTCTTGTTACATTGGACTTATTCTTATTTATTGCTAGGCCTTATTAATATTGACCTTTATTACATCGGAATATATTAATCTACCTACGTGAGGAGTTAGTTCTCTAACATGTCCCCCCCCCTTAAAAACAACCTTGTCCCCAAGTCTTGAGATGTGGAAATTGTTGCAGAATGCTAGCTAGTTCCCAAGTGGCATCTGCTAGAGTTGTATATTTCCACCGGACTAACACTTCATTGATGGTTCATTGGCGCAGACCATGCTCACATTGGTCCAAAACTTCTTGTGGTTGTATCCAAATGGATCCTTCTTCGTTGAACTCGAGAAGGTTGGTTTCAGTTTGGCACTTAGTTCCAATCACCTTCTTTAAGCAGGAAACATGAAAAACAGGATGGAGCTTAGAATGGCTAGGTAAAGCTAATTGATAGGCCACCTGTCCCACATGCTTGAGAATGGTATAAGGACCACAAAATTTGGGCACCAGTTTCTGACAATAGTTATCCTTGAGGGAATTTTTCTTGTAAGGTTGCAGTCGAAGAAACACCTTATCCCCTTCTGGAAATTGACGTTTAGAGAGACCTTGATCTTCTTGTTTCTTCATGCGATTCTGTTCCATGACCAAATTCTCTTTGAGGGTACGAAGAATATCCTCTCGAACTGTAAGCATTTGGTCAACCACCTGGACCTTCGAGACACCTGGAAAATATGAGAGAACTGGAGGTGGATTTTATCCATATACCGCTTTAAAAGGAGTCATGCGGGTAGCTGTATGGTACAAAGTGTTGTACCACCATTCGGCTAGTGGTAACCATTGAGCCCATGGATTTTTTCTTTTCTAGGCAAAACGCCTCAAATATGTTTCCAAACACTTGTTGAAAAATTCAGTTTGACCATCACTCTAGGGATGATAAGTTGTGCTGAGATGCAATTGGGTGCCTTGTAGCTTGAACAGTTCTTGCCAAAAATTGTTGGTGAAAGTTGGGTCGCGATAAAAAACAATAGAATGCAGCATACCATGAAGCTTGAAGACACGATCCATGAAAAGTTGAACCATAGTGGATGCTGTAAATGGGTGTTGAAGAGAACAAAAATGAGCATACTTGGAAAGATGATCAACTACCACCATGATGACTAATTTATTGCCCAATTTAGGTAAGCCTACAATTAAATCCATAGAGATATCCCGCCAAATAGCAGGTGGAATCGGAAGCAGTTGTACTATGCCAAAATATTTGATTATTTCTCCCTTGTTGCATTGACATACATCACATTTAGCCACAAAATTACGAATGTCTGGTTTCATACCATCCTAGAAAAAAGAGTGTTTGACCCTGTCATAGGTTTTGGTAAACTTGAAGTGCCCAGTTGTGGGTGTAGCATGAAGCTCAGAAAGTATCGTGGATTTAATTTTTGATTGTTTACTTAAATACAAACAGTCTTTGTATCGAAGCTCATCATGGAGCTAAGAGTACCCCGGGGAAAATGGAGAATTAGACTGCAATTGTTGTATCAAATGCGAACTTTTTGGATCGTGTAGCCATTCCTGGCGAACAACTTGGAGCCAATCTTGTACAATGAAGGAGAGAGAAAAAAGGGACCCTTCATCTTCATATTTTCTAGAAAGTGCATCAACAACCACATTGTCTTTTTCTTTCTTGGAAATGATCTCATAATCATATCCAAAGAGCTTAGTCACCCATTTTTGTTTCTCTGGGGAGGAAATGCGTTGTTCCAGAAAATACTTGAGGCTTTGATGATCTGGCTTAATTTGGAAGCATTTCCCCAATAGATACGGGTGCCAAAGATCAACGACATGCAGAATAGCCAACATTTCCTTTTCATAGATTGATTTTCCCAAATTTTGATCAGACAGTTGTTTGCTGGTAAAGGCTAAAGGCCGACCCTATTGCATAAGGACAATGCCAATTCCTTTCCCTGAAGCATCACATTCTAGAAAAAAGGTCTTTGTGAAATCAGGAAGGGCCAGGACTGGAGTGGTTCACATGGTCATCTTCAAGGTTTGAAAATCCTGAGCAGCTGTTGGAGTCCAAGTGAAAGAATTTTTTTTAAGGAGTGCAGTGAGAGGTGCCATAATATTTCCATAATTCTTAACAAACTTTTGATAATAACATTTTAAGCCTAGAAATCCATGCAAGCTTTTGAGAGTCTTTGGGTGAGGCCAATCTTGCATAGCTTCAATCATTTTAGGATCAACCCTGACATCATCCTTTCCAACAAGATGACCCAAGTACTCGACTTCTGAGACGCCAAAAGCACATTTAGATTGTTTCAAGAAAAGTTGGTGTTGAGAGAGTAGATGTATAACTCGATCCACATGAGCAAGATGGTATGTCCAGTTTTTTCTATAGATGAGGATATCATAAAAAAAAACTAAGACAAAATGACGGAAGACATGATTCATGAGGCTTTGGAAAGTGGAGGGAGAATTACACAAGCCAAAGGGCATGACCAAAAACTCATAGTATCCCTCATGAGTTCTAAAGGCAGTCTTAGGAATGTCGGCCTTTTTCATATGGATCTGGTGGTATCCAGAAAGAAGATCAAGTTTAGTAAAGAACTGGGCGCCACTCAATTCATCCAAGAGGTCATAAATGACATGAATGGGAAATATGTCTTTAATGGTGAGTTTGTTGAGGGCACAGAAGTCAGGACACATGTGCCAAGAACCTTCTTCCTTAAGGACCATGACCACGGGAGAAGAGTAGGGGATCGTACTAGGGCAGATAACACCTACGTTGAGCAATTCTTGTACCATTTTCTCAATTTCATTTTTTTGGGAAAAAAGGGTGACGATAGGGACGAATATTGGGAGGAAGGCTTCCTAGGACAAGGGGAATGGAATGATCATGAACACCATGGGAAGGAGGGAGTCCCTGGGGAGTGGAAAAAACCACTTGATTTTTAGAGAGGATGGATTGGAGGTCCTACATCAAAGAGGGCATCTCAGTTGCTTGTATGGAATGGATTTGGGAAATAATGCTAGAACAACCTTTTTTTAGCATCTTTTCCATGCAATGGGAACTAATGATATCTGGGAACCGGCAGTGATGCCTTGGAACTTATATTGTTGTCCCTCCTTGTCGAATTGCATGGTTAATTCCTTAAAATCCATGAGAATGGGACCCAAAGTCCTTAGCCATTATGCACCCAACACAATGTCACAATCGCCCATGTCTATAGAAAACATATGATATTTTAGGTTGTAGTCACCAATTTGGAGATGCACGTTTTCAGAATGCCCTCCACATTTCATGGACCCGCCATTAGAAATCATGAGTTGGAAATTATTGACTGCACGGATATAGAAATTAGTTTCTTGGGCAATCCGGCGATGAACAAAATTATGGGTGCTTCCACTATCAACAAGAATGATGACCTTCCTATGCTTGATGTAACCAATTATCTTTAGGGTTTGGGGAGCAGAGAATTCAGTGAGAGCATTTAGGGAAATGATTGGTTCTACTTCAAGAGGATCTAAGGGAGGGGTTATGTCAGTGGGTTCAGGTGACATGAACACAAGGGGAGCCTCAACATCCTCTTCTGAAACATCCTCCAATATGGCCATAAAAATATTTTGTTCATTACACTTGTGTCCTGAAAAATATTTGTCATCACAATTATAACAAAGGCCTTTGAGTTAGCATTCAACCATTTCATCCCTGGTCAATTTTTGGATCTTTAGTGGAGTAGAAAGAGGAGTGGGATTTATTGGTTTAGTGCAAGGAATAAAGGAGGGTTTAGGTTTTTAGAAGAGACAACAGGTTGTCCTTCCTTAGCTCGTTTAGTAGCCTCTACCCAACTCTGAGGCCAAGCCATGAGGACATGGGCATGAATATCATCCTTAAGGCCACTGATAAAACATTCTCTTAAAAAATCATAAGACATTCCCTCTGTACGAAAATCCAGTCGCTCAAAAGAAACTATAAAGTCTTCCATTGTTCTAGATTGTTTCAAATTTGTCAAACAACCTAAATGGTTGGTGTCAGTGTTAAAGAATTCATAAATCTCTACCACAAAGTGTGTCCAAGCAACATACCCTTGTTGGGCAATTTTTCTCCATTTCCACCATTGCCAACGTTCTTGATCTAGATGGAGAACACCATACCAAACTTGGGCCAACTCATTTGTAATGTTGTACAAAGAGAAATAATGTTCCATTTGAGTTACCCAGCTAGTGGGATCTGAGCCATCAAATTTGGTCACATCTACACGTAGAAGGCATAGGTCACGCTGAAAGTGATGGGGCTAAAAATTCTGGGAATGAGAGGAAGTTTCACCTTCGGTATGCAATGGTGGGTTAGATAAGGAAGGATCTACAGGGATATGCATCTTGGTGCATATCATCGTAGTGATAGATTCAATATGGGTAGTAATGTCTTGTTTTAGGTCTTGTTTGATTTCCTCGATTGAGGCAACGATGGAGGAATGCATGTTTTTATTGATGGTGGAAATATTGGCACTAAGTTGTCTCACTTCTTGTTGGGTCTCTATGAAATTAGAGTGAAAGGTATTGAAGCAGGCTTTGAAGTCTTGGCTACGGGTATGGGCCATGATGACGAGGGACCTGAAAAGGGGCAGGTGGGGTCACACAGGAAAAAAAAAAATCTAAAAAATGACAGGTATTAATGCGATAAGGGCGAAGAGAGAAATCTAATGGAATAGGTCTCAAATAATGGTGAAAACAGGATCCACACTTGTTTTTTTTTTTTTGTTTACACCTGCGGAGTTATACTCTGATCTGAAGAATACTGCAGTGATGAAATTCCCAAATGCTTAATCAGGAAGAAATGTGTAGTAATTTGGCACTCAAATGCATGAGACATAGTTGTGCAGCAATAGATATTGTATGTTCTGTTTTTTGTTTCCATCCCCAAAGGTTAGGTATTCAAGGGTTCTATATACAAGGGTTTTCCCTGTGCTATAGCTCTCTGATATATGTGAAAGGTCCAACAATAGTACATGACCCAATATCTCAGGGAACCAACTATGGAGGCTAGACCGTGCACTTAGTCGTACTACCCGACTACCCAGGTACTAGAGAGTATCTTCCCGAGTGTTGTTCTCAATGGCACTATAGCAATCAAGTGGCCAATTAGTTTATCTAAAGAGGGCTTCAGGAAATATAGGTTGATCTGTATACAGGTGTTGTCTGATACGCTACCACTCGAAGGGGTAACAACATGGGTTAGAACGGCGACCAACAGATGTTCGCTTAAATACCACTTGTATTTCCTACATGTATGAATCCCTCACCGTGGGTTTATGCATGTAACAGAAGATCTTTGTAGCTTAAAGATTTCAGAATACGTCTCTACCCTGAAAAAATTTAACCCACAATTTTTTGTCGAGGAAAGTGCTCTGATACCACTTGTAATATTCCAGATACAAAAAAGTATGCAAAACAGAAATAAATAGGTAGAAATGACAGATGAAAAAAAATATAACTAGAACAACACCACAATAATACCAAACTGATACTAGAATAACACCAAAAATAACACTTTGATTACTAAGAGCAATGTTCACTTGAGTCTTCGAGGGGGAAACCTCCAGCAGAGCAGAGCTCTAATACAATAATATCCAAGACTAAAGTTCTCATACCCTTGACTCCTATTTATACTAAATATGTCTATCAAAAGAACCATCTAGAGGAAGATACTTCTAGAAGTGGAAGCTTCTATTAGGTCTGCTTACATTGAACTTATTCTTCTGTATTGCTAAGCCTTATTAATATTGAGCTTTATTACATCGGAATATGTTATTCTACCTACGTGAGGGGTTAGGTCCCTAACAAGAAGATTAAGAAATATCTCGAGACACTATTTTTCCTTCCTCAACCATGGTCAAGGCTACATGACCCTTTCATGGTGTGTAAAACCTCATAGTGCCATCCATATCTAGTTGTGATCCCAAAGACACCTTAGAGAGGGCATGTGTTGTGATTTTCAACTTGTTGTTCATGGATATTAACCATGAGAAGATATTTTTAGGACGTAATTATTAAGTGTTTTTGTTCCCTAACCATGGCACTTAAGCTCAAGAAGGTTCACTTAGGTATTAAGAATCACATTTTTGTAGGAAACCGCAATCCAAGACCTAATTGTGAAAAGGAAATACTACACTAGCTAATTGCAAAAGAGAGAGAGGACAAAGAAAAATAGAATCAATCTTCACACATAAGAGACTAAGAAACCAACTCTAATAAAAATGTATTAATCCTTGATAATGAGTACAATATATAGGACTCTCCACATGAGGAGTAATGCGCACGAGGTTGGGATTTCCATGTGTATGCTCAAGTAAAAAAGTAACTTCTCCCAATAGCAACAAATAACTAAAGTCAAAAATTGCTAATAATAAGAAAAGGTCAAAAATATACGTGCGAACTTAGTGAGAAATCTACATGAAGTCAACATGCATTCCATAATAGAAAAACTAGACTTGCTATAAATAGCAATCCTCCTAAATAGTAGAGAACATGGAAAAAATGAGTATGTCACTAAGTATGTAGTTGAGCATGTACCCCACAAATTTTCCCCATGACCATGATTATTACTTGAGACCCATTTCCATTAAAAAAACCTACTTATGTTACATATATCCAACTTAGATGATAAATAAAGCTATTCACACCCCCAAGAATAATTCACAGTGTAGGCATGAGATGCACTTGGACCCATTTAAGGGATATGTTGTTGTTTAATAATCACACTTGTGTCCCTTTAGTTGGCTAGAGATACCCTATAGGGGTATTATGTAGTGGTTTGAGGATGAATTCATAGTGCTATAGATTGAGATGCTTTTTGATAAGGGGAAGGCAWCAGATGGAGGTCGTTACAATTATGACATCAAGTCATCCTCTAACCAATTTTCAATAAACAAAYAATRATATTGATGATAAAKACATGAAAATTTGGGTAGATGTTGAATATATAGAGTKAGAATGAGACTTTCAAATTATTTATAGAMTTTYAGTGAAGAGGCTCCTATGGTGCAGGATATTTTTGAACAATCACATGTTCTCGATACCGACCAATAACTTGTCTAATGTACTCCCAATCTTAACCGTCAAGTGAATTAAGTGTTATGATTTCCTAGTGAATTTTCACAATGTCATGGTGATGGGTTCTATACTTCAAGTCCACCTCCCTTACCTCATCTAACTATTGTATGATAAAGAAATCCTAAATACATTCATGTGTATGAATTTCCCTAGTATTTCTTAATGGTAATTTTCCTAAACAAATTATCGATTGGTACTGCAACCAAAATTATTAAAGATTATTTTGAATTGAAAAATGATGCATCTAAATGCTTGTTATCTTTGGCCTTGTTAAAATACCACACTTAGGCTATTGTTATGAAAATTTTGTAGATTTTTTGAGGTCCTATGAGGCTGCCACCTAAGGTCTGTCCTTGACCTTAGTATGGCTCTAAGTTTCAACTGTGTGGTTGTCTTCTCTTGTTGTTTTTAGGACAGCAAACAATCACCAAACTTTATGCTCAATGTTTAATGGTTAAGCGCTCTTTTAAGGTGCCCTTGCAAGTGTTTTCTTTACTCAATGTTAGTACATGCATAATACATTAAAACACATAACACTACCTCTAGATATTTGAAATTTAAAATGTTGATCTACACTTCTAAGCATGCATAAATTTGACACAGGTTTTTTTGGTCAACATGACATTGGATAAAACCTCCCCCCGGGGAGAAAAAGTTTGGAATATATGTATATAGAAGGCCTCAAAGCAAAATGTACAACACAGGAAACATAAACAAGTGAACCTAGTACAATAGAAACCACTCTCTGGTGCCTTGGAGTTCCTCGAAGACTTTCCCACAAGCCTTGTGAAGTAAGGCACCCCTTGCCTTAGTGAGCCTTATTCCTCTTGTGTGTCTTTGTATTTATCTTGATCCTTTTCTTTGCCTTTGCTCTTGATTTCCTCTGAACTTTCCTTGTAATTTTCCTTGCCTTTGAATTAGTCTCCCTCTCAACAGAAAATCCTCCTCCAAGTGATGGTGCACCCCTCCTCTCAAGTGTGCCCCCCACACATGAAAAAACTCAAATAAGGAGTGAATCCTCCCTATCCAAGCACCCTCATATCCTCATGAAGTGAGCCTCCTCTCTACTAGTGAGAACCCACAAAGAATAGCCCAAACCCTTGCTTGATGCGCCCTCCTCTCAAGCAAATGCACCTACCTCCATAGAATGTGCCTCCTCCTCTAGACTCATGCGCCCTCACTTAATAGGTATTCCTCCATAGCACAAGAGTAAGCCAAGACCATGGGAGTGAGCCAATAGGTAATGTGTAGAGCTCCTCCAACTAGAAATGCACCCCTCCTCTCAAGGTTGCACCCTCCTCTCTTGAAAATGTGGCCTCCATCAAATGTGTGTGCCCTCCTCTAGAAATGTAGCCATGCCTCCATGGAAGGCTTCTCCAAGCTCCCTCAAGAAACCACAAGCTTCCTCCTCAAGCTCTCATATAAGTGTTCCCTTCTCTCCTTGATAAATGTGTCTTCTCTTCCTCCTCTCCAAAACTCACAAGTGAGGAATAAATCTCAAAAATACACTTTACCCTCCTTTAGCCTCCTTTGGACAATCCCTAAAAGATCAATGACCTAGATCCAATTTATCCAAGTCTAATCAATGGGTGAGATATCATCCAAAAATATCACTAAGGAAAGCCACTTTCCTTTGTTGCTTTATGTCTATTAATTCACCCACTTTGTGAATTAATTGTCACTTTATGACTTAAGTGACATATTTCATTTTTAACTTAAATCACCTAAGTCAAAGTGAAATTAGAATCATAAAGTAAAGTACAAGGGTGATAGTCTCCCCCTTTGTGCTTAGAGACTCATAAGCACATGGGGACCGCTTTCCAAGGTACCCAATTCTCAACACTTCCTCTTACCGAGGAAAGTGCTCGTCACCACCAATCTCGTCCCTGGAGCAAACTTGGTTGCCTCCTGGCATATACTCGGTGAGTATGGTTGTACCCTAATCATTGAAAGTTGACTTTGTCATAGATCTTCTCAATCTGTGTGATCTATAGATGGAACTGACTCTCCATCTATCCAAGATCACCTAGATCTTGGCATCACATCGAAGATCTCCACCTTGGTCTCCCAGCAAGGATTTCCACCTACTCTTGGAATCTCACCAAGAGTTACTCTCTTGGCATCTCACCAAGAGTCACCCCCTCTTGGTATCTCACCAAGAGTCATCAACTTGGCATGTCCCCAAGTAACTTCCACCTAAAGTGGATACATAACTTGATATGCCTGTCTCAGAAGCTAAGTGAGGCTCAAGCCTCTGTGGTTCCCTACTACTCCTCCTCATCAACCTCTGTGTAACACCCTGTTTCCCCCAATTTGTAAAAATAAATGGACTGGCCAAGAACTGTGGCAAACTCATAAATGTGAATATGTGATGTAAATGGACCTTGTGGAAAAGGTCAATAAATGTGAATAACATTATGAATTTATATTGCAGGGCTGTTGAGAGGGGATGTGCAGAAAAAGAGACCACAATGGCGGTGGAAGGCACCTGGAAAGGTGGCATTAACTTCCATCGAGAATTAATACCGTATTTGGACTCCACTGGCTCGGAGAACCAAAAGCGACTCGCTGTCCCTGAATTAAATGTCCCGTCGGCTGGCAGGTAGATGGCTCCTCAGAAATTTAATGAGGGATGGGGAGGTGAACCACCTATCCATAGAGCCATCATGATTGATCAGCGCGGCAGAAATCGTGCCACACGCAACCTCGTAAGAGGATAAGGCGTGGGGTAGAAGCGATTGGGGGGAATGCGAAGGGAGAACTTTGGCAATATGCAGAGTAAGTGATAGCAGAGAGGAAGGAGAGTTACCTTCGCTCCTGGTCACTGGCAGACAGAGACATCGTCTCACAGCATCATGGTCTCAGCTCGGGGGTGGCTAGTGGTAAATCCGCTGGGAGTCGCTAAGCCTACGGTTGGGTGGAAACGAGCACCCTTCTCAGCAGTTGCATAACCCCTGGTGTTATTTTTGATAAGTGTTTTGCCTCTGGCATCTTGAAATATATATATATATATATATATATGTTTATTCTGATGATTATGCCCATAAGATGTGAAACTGTGAATGAATTCATTGTAAGAATGTCTGTAGGATGTTTTGATCAGTATTAGTAGTTGTATATTTGTATGGAAGAGACTATATATGGCATATGTCCTCATGAAGTGTTATTTACATGCGTACTGATCTAATTCAGACTTCATGTCTGGTTCTCGGGTGGACGATACCCTTATCTGCCTCAAATAGTACCCTGAGTAAATCTCCCCATAGAAATACCCTCCTTGAAAAGCCCATCAAGAACCTGGAAAGTAAATGTGAAGGCGTAAAGCCTTAGTAACCCTGCATGAGGAGAAACGATCCTCTTGAAAACCCAAGATGGCAGCATAAGGATGGAATATCGAATCGACGGATGAGATTTCGTCGGGAGATCTGTGGTCACTCACGATCGTCAGATCAGAAGGAGAAGATGGAGTTTTAAGTGCCTTAACCTTGATAGGTGGTGATCGACAGATGATATTTTGTCGGGGAATCTGCGGTCACCCATGACCGTTAGATTAGTAGGAGAAAGTAGGGCGTTAAATGCCTTACCACTTTGTTTTCCTTTTTTTTAGTATGTAGTGAAGAGTTTAGGACTATAGATCCCCAAGGTCCATGAGAGTATCCAGACCGTGGATCTTTCCACATTCAGGAAGTCGTGGGAGAGCCCACAAGTTAGGAATTTGTCTAAGCCATCGGATATCGGTTAAAAAACCCGACAGCCATTGGATCTGTCAGGAGTTACGCAAGGGTTAAGACCCCAGTGTATAGGGGCGGAAAATCCCGAGATAGATCTGAGCCATCCGATTGACGGAGGCCACGCATCATGAGATCTCCCATCTCGGGAAATCGGGAATCACGGAATCGAGATTCCCGTTGACAAGAGATTGGGACTTTCCATTGTGGAAACCCCGAGATAGATCTGAGCCGTTCGATTGACGGAGGCCACACGTCATGAGATCTTCCATTTCAGGAAATCAAGAATCTTGGAATCGAGATTCCTGTTGACAAGAGATCGAGACTTTCCATTGTGGAAACCCCGAGATAGATCTGAGTCGTCCGATTGACGGAGGCCACACGTCATGAGATCTCCCATTTAGGGAAATCGGGAATCGCGGAATTGGGATTCCTGTTGACAAGAGATCGGGACTTTCCATTGTGGAAACCCCAGGATAGATCTGAGCCATCCGATTGATGGAGGCCACGCGTCATGAGGTCTTCCATTTTGGGAAATTGGGAATCGTGGAATCGAGATTCCTGTTGACAAGAGATCGGGACATTCCATTGTGGAAACCTTGGGATAGATCTGAGCCGTTCGATTGACGGAGGCCACGCATCGTGAGATCTCCCATTTCGAGGAATCAAGAATCGTGAGATCGGGAGTCCTAGTGACAGGGGATCGGGACTTTCCATGGTGGAAACCCCGAAGCATGTGTGGACCGTCTGATTTAAGGAGGTGACGTGTTGAGAGATTACCCGTTTTTCGAAATAGGGGATCGGGGATTCGGGAGTTCCGCTGACAAAAACTCGGGCTCTTTCCTTGACAAATCCTGACCCATAATGTCGAGATGATAGCATGTGGCTAAGTCCCGTTGAACGGACAAGATTCCTTCGAGAAATCTCAGGGACCGTAACGACCGTCCGATGTGAGGAAGAGATACCAGTTTTACACTGGGGCACGAATGCACATTAGGGTAAGTAGCGAGTAGATCTAGATGGCCAGAGTCCACCCGCCTAGATCTATAGCTGAGGATGCATTC
>SNQJ01S0018277.1:19537-30713 GCA_010110895.2 Picea sitchensis
GAGGAACTCCACTTTGATACACCAATTGTATTTAAATGCATTTTAAATTCCATAATACTATATTACAATCTCATGTGATCAACCATCACATCATGCAACTCATCACCCAACACTGCAACACTATATTATTAATAAACCAACATTAAATAACCCCTTTTATCTTCAATATATCCAGTTCTTTGTCAATATTTAGACACTTATGTCTCAACCACTCTTTGACTCAAATAAAGGAAGACACTTTTGCTATTATGCTCCCTCATGAATCCTTTTCTAGTCACCACAAGGAGGTTCCTAGACATGGTATAACAATAGACTATAGAGTAGTAGTGTAGCTATCAAAAGTTTCTTATCCAAGGATATCCATTGGCAAGTTTGGCAAGGTGCGTATCTCTAACATTACAACTCAGTTTCGATTATAGGTTCCTATTTCAATGATATTTCACATGGAATCATGCAATCATATTGGTATCAAAACAATGTCGAAGGTGTCACCTCTCATGGTTTGCATAATATCCACACGATCCTCATAGATTATCATGACCTTCACATAAATCTCCAACATCATTTTCCAACATAATTCTCACATAGCTCACAATGCTCCCCCTCATCCTAAGGTGATATTGCTCTACTCATTTTATAGAAAAATCATGACTAGAGGATAATAGTGAGAAACTAATCAACTTGGGAAAAATATTATAGGCTATGAATGAATCATCTCCTAATACTCAAAGGAACCTTCCACATGTAACGACTAGTGGAGAAATTTTGTGGGGAATATTTTGGTCCCTTTGTTTTGAAGACCTCTACGTTTTGCGGACATATAAATGTTTTTCAAAATAATATAGCACATAAACAGTGAATCCAAGTGGAGAAAATCTATGAGCCAGCATGCTAGCATGGAAAATAGTCATGAGTTAGCTGGAAAAAGTAGCGGAAGGAGCTAGAACCTTCAATTACATGCCAGAAGGAAATGGAATCAAGAAAGCATAATGACATATTCGAGAAGTAAATAAAGTTATATGGAAAATATATAAATCATAAACATATGTAATGGGTGGGGGGTTCTGCAATTGTTGTTCTATTGTTGTGGGATTTTTGGGTTTTTGTTGTTATTGAGCATTACTGAGAATGGACTGCAATTGCATAGAGTTTGAGAGCCTAGATCCGATATATCATTACCAATTCACTTGTATAAGTCTTGATATCAATGGATTCCTTCCATGTATGATCATTTGTGATAAGATAATATATGTTGGATTATTCAAGCACTCGAAACTTGTCATTATGTGGATGAATGTATGGTTTATTTTCTGCTCAATTTATCTTGTTTTGCATAAATGCTAATTGTGTTATTGTTTAACTAAGCCTCTTGATGTATGTGTTTTTTAATACCCCGGGTTGAGCCCCAGTTGTAATGTACATATAGGTTGGTGAGACATGATACTTTGGGCCATAGTTCCTTTATAAATATATTTTGAGACCAAAGTTCTTGTGTGATAATTAGGCCAGGGAGCCTGGATTGCTAAAAGGCCAACGTGCCTATATTGTAATTTGTAATCATACTAATATTATTAATAAAATAAATCATTGTTGAAAACTGACCAAACAAAAAGAGATAGGGGGATAAACTCCACTAGAAAGGGAAAGGGGGTTGAGAGTCTAGGAAAAGGGATAAGCTAAGGGGGCTTAAGTGCAAAGAAATATTATATTAATATTGCTAAAGTTTAAAGTATGTATATAACTTTATATACCCTAATTTTCTAAAGTAGGGATAATGGATTTCCTTGGGGGAAATGTGTCATAAAGGACACATGAAAATATATTTGGGGGATTTAGTACATTTCCCCATCATTCAATCATTTTTTCCATCATGATTCCATCCTTTATACTTGGCAACAGTACTATGCAGTCGTAACCAGTATTGGAAAATATTAGGATAATTTTCTGGGGAAAATGAAACTAATGAAGCGGGTTGTCAGACACGTGTGTTGTTGAAGAGGTGGGTTTTCAACCCTGTGAGTGATTGAAGAAGTGGGTTTTCATGACTGTGAGCATTCTCTATAGGTGATATAAATGATGGGAATCAATTCCCAAGGTGCCAAGATGCAACTAAAGGGATCTGAGACTTCCTGTCTGGCCTCTTGTTGAAGCCACATAAGGTAAGTGGGGCAGTCGAAGGACTGTTGATACCAGAAGGGGCACACTTCCTGTGGTGGGACAAGAATGTGGGGAATGACAGACTGTAGGTTGTTAGCTTGGGTTGGCACCCAAGTCTAAGTTTTTATGTTGTCTGGGAGACCTTAGCCCGGGTTAGGATTCCCTTGCCTAGGTGGTGTTTCAACCCCAACTCGGGGGTGACCTGCTACTAAGAGATATAATAAGTGTGATCTATGGATGGCAGGAACATGGAAGGTCTGCATGCAGTTGGTTTTTAATCATAATATAAGGTTTTCTTATGCGTTGTGTTAATTACTCTGTGTGTAATTATCTATTTTTTGTTATGGAATCTCTGTCATAATTATGTTTATGAATCATTATTGTTTGCTTAAATAACTATGTTCATGTGCAGAGCATTCCTATTAAATTTATTGGTATCAGAGTTTCAGAAATTTGGTGTGGCATTACAAAACAGGGAGGTAGGAATGCTACAAAGTGGTATCAGAGATCCATTTTTCAACATTGATCCTGCATGGGCAAATTAACAGAGCATGGAAAAATAAAATTGCAGAATAAGCATGCAAATGGTTTGACAGAATGATGGAGTGGGAATGTCTACAATTCGCTTGTTGAAATTGCAGTAGTGAAATTGGCGAAATTTCACAAGAAGTTTTAGGGAACTTACCCAGGGATCGGAAATCCCCAAAATTTAATTGCATATTGAACAAATTTGGGCCTGAGGACGGTCGAATTTTAATTTCATGGTAAGTTACAATGGTGGAAATTGTAAAAATTCCTTGATTCCTGAATAAAGTTGAATGAGATTCATACCAAGGAATGTCGATCAGTAGTGAATGCAAGTGATTGGTTGTTGCAATGGTTGAATTGGTATTTATTGGAATGAAATTGGATGAATTGGGAAAAGGCCCCAATTTATGCAGTGTAATTCATGGTGATTTTAATGTGGATGAGTGGAATTTTTGTGTACAGGGACTAAATTTGTGCTTCTATGACAAAATTTGGCCATATAGAGCTTAATTGCAGAGCCACATTTTCCATGCTTCTATTATTGCAAATTTGCAGACCCAAAATCTCACTTATTTCGCTACTTAAATTTCTTCTCGATTTTGAAAGCTAATCAATAAGTAGCTCATAGTGAGAAGATGTCCAAGAAATCTATATATGTTTGGAGGTACCTGTGTAGGCCACTATGGTACTTCAAAACCAAGTGTCTCTGGGAATATTGAATACTCAGATTTGAATGCAGGGTATGCAAGATGTTAGTATATTCTTGGGTTGTCTAGTCTCTTTCTTGACACAGTGTCCTCCATATCATATACTAGCCATCATATCTTCCAAGAGGGTATAAATAGTCTTGGAGGGCATCCAAAAAGGTTACCCAGGTGGGTTATCTCTTGAATGGCATAGATCCATCCACCGTGTTCCTCTCCAAATAACCTTCCCACCAATATTTGACATGGGGAAGGGCTTTAAGGAGCACAAAGGTCATATTTTTTCCATTTGAAAAATTTTGGACAGAGTAATAACCTTCTAGTAGATTCAACCATTTCTCTAGAGCATTTTCATCTATCTAGCCTTCAAATATGGGGATATCAAAATTAAATTGTACCTTGAAGGGTGTCACACCTTAGAAATGGGTTCTTGTAGAGCATGCTTCGGCTGCCATAGGTATTCGTTGAAGGCTCTAAGTGAAGTTTTCCATTATCTCATTCCTCGATCGCACAATGGATTCCTCAAGTAATGTATTGAGAGGATCTCTTGATTTGTCGTATCTATTTTCTTATTTCATGGGAGGTCACTTACGCTAGTGAGAGTGGTTGTCCCCAAGTGAAATTATCTCAAGACCCAACTCTCTATACCTTGACCTCATCGGGGACATGCATCGAGAAATAACAATGAACGAATTTCTCTGATACCATTGATCTAGATTATATTGAGAAACAAATGAGATACAAATGGAAATATAGCTAAGAAAACATAAATATAGTGAAACCCAAATTCTATTAAAGAATAACAGAATACTATAGAACACAAACTAGGTATAATGGCAATATATTATCTATGAAGAGAAAGATATGCCCACTACACTTATTCATAATAAGCATTACATCACACTCCATTGTACGCTCAAAAGACCTCCTTCACCTTTGTTAGTACAATATAAAAAATTTCAATGGAATTGAGTGATTATAGCCAATGAATTCCCTAATTTAATTTTTTGTTGAGGAAAGAGAGTTATGCCTAAGCATGTAAAATGCAAGAAAAATTACACCAGAGGTCATAAATTTGACGAAAATGGGCATATAAATATAAATGTGTTTAAATAGAAGAAGAGGGGCTTATCACCACCTCGAAAAGGGACCAAGACACTCCACAAATGCTTATCTGAATCGATGGGGTGGGGGATAAATTGGTGTACAAGTTCCAATATTGTGGGCTAAAATCGTTGATCAAAGCTGCACTACCAAAAGCTAAAGGATCAACGGTTGAGGATGTGGTGCATATCAGTCCTAACAATCAACATTCCATGATGCATTTCACATCATGGACATACACACTCCTTATGAATTCTTCACAATTTGAGGGGAAATTCCACCCTCGCCATGTGTAGACCGTTTATTAGTTTCTCCTTGCTCAAAGGCTCAGGAAAACCACCTATCTGAGCATGTGATACAAATTTTGGTTTTCCACAAAACCACCCCATTGCATATAAGTTGGTGCCTAGTTGGATGATGACATGATACTTAATGAGACTAATGAGGAAAAGGACAAGACACTTCACCTCACACTGTGGAAATTATGTGGCCCAATAAGGATATGACACATGTATAGAGGTATACCCCTCAACATATACTGATGATGATGAGTCACTCTGGCCTAGAGAAAACTGGCCCAACCAGGTGTTGCCTTTCCCTAACACAGGTGCCACATAGGCAACCACCTATACCAACACCATCCTTCCACATGGTTGTGGTACTATGCTAACATAATTAGTGATGTCACTCAAATTTTCACTCTTCCTCAAATTAAAAAAATCTAGCTAATGTTGAGGTGACACGTAGATCCAGATTTGTATAAAAAGAGATAAAAACAGTTTTTGATGGTTTTATTATCGTAATTGCTACATGATTAAGAACAACACCCAAGTCAAACCTATGAACCTTGAAAACAACTTGCACACACCTCGTTTGACCATCAAAAAAAGGTAATTTAGACCGTCTTGACTCCTGCTTTTCATCTATCCAACCAATTTTACCTATAGAAGTGACAATATGATGACTAAGGAAAGCCCTAGTCAACGCCAAACTGAACCCAAAAAAAAACCCCTTCAAGAACACCTGGAGGAAAGAGAGGGGGACATTCTTAACCCTACTTTGTCTTAGATCAACCATTACCAATAGATTCATCGAGCTCAAATAGATGCCAACACAGGGAGAGATTATTTATTTTTATGGGAAGCAAACCTAGCCGAGTGTTTAATTCCTCAACTTATCAGTTTTTTGAGTTGGTCTAGTGGTGTGATGTCAACTACGATGAAAACAAAGAAAATATAACCACTTCATATGGGTCTAGGGTCATTTTCCAAATTTCAAAAGAGTCTATTGCCCAAGTACTCCATTTTTATGATCCTGCTATTGCTACTAAGGAACCTGTAGTTGATGACCTCCTGGCTTCCAAGTATTAATCATTCTCTCAACTCGAGAAAGATAAGTTTCTAGGTAAAATTTTGGTTGCAAATACCCCTCTTCCAGCTAAGCCAATTCCTTTCAAATCCTCCATTTTACCTAACATAACCAAACAATCAATTTCCATGATCTGTCAATTTCTTGGTCATGAGCATGAAAACACTATATATGAGTCCATTTTAGGCTTGTTTCCAGTATTGAGTCCTCCAAAATCTATGACATGACACCCAAAATCTATGACAGGCAACCCAAAACATGTGGTTAAGTGGACTGAAGAAGTAAGGAGGAAGGAGCACAATCAGGGTTTTTCCGTTTTTGTTCACAAATTCATTAGTGATTCTTACACTCTAATTTGCATGGTGCAATCTCCTAGGATTTTTAATCAGATGAAGAAAATGTTGCAACTAAGAAAAGAGACTAGTATAGGAGACTAATATTTGGCAGGAAATTACACACTAATTAGGATTTATGGATTTGAACAAGAACCATACAAGATACCATTTTTTCTTGACCCCGTGGATATTTGCCTTGGAATATATAAGGAAGAGGCTTGTATCATATCATCAACAATTTTCCCAACACAAATAGACAATTACTTTTAGGCTACCCAAAGAAGTGGGCCCATTCCTAGTTAAGACGAGGACTTCCTTAAAAAAATTTGAAGCAATGTTGCAACAATTTGACTTTGAGAAGAAAATCATGTAGATATATGATCCATAGGGTGTGATTTTTGCAAGGAGGATCACATACAAACATAAATCAAACCTCATTATAGAAAGCACTGCCAACCTAGATTCATGGGAAGAGGTTGTTGAAGTTTTACAACTTCGCGCAGTCATTCTACATAAGAAAGTACAAGAATCCATTATTGAAGACCCTAGAATGAACTAGAAAGAAATAAATGACAAGAAGATCAAGTCAAATACATTGAAGCATTGAAGAAACACTTGTAAAATAAAAAAAAATTAAATTAAATTAAAAGATAAAAATGACAAGTCGGCCCTGTTAGTAAAATAAGGTGACTTGACTAGTATAAATAAAGGAAATTGCATTTCATTATTACACATATTATAAGCTCTTATCATCAAGTGTGCAATCCCAAGTTGCAGTTGCAGTTACCAGTTGTAGTAGCAGTTGCAGTTGCCAGTTACAATTGCGGTTGTAGTTGTAGTTTCCAATTACAATTGCAATTGCAGTGACAGTTGCTTTATCTTTAGCAGTGATGTGTCATGCTTGAGGGTTATTCCTCACACGAGGGTGCAACCTTCTGTGCGCTTGGATTCTTCATTTTTTATGGTGATGTATTTATGAACTTGGATTAAATTTATTCTAGAGAAACGTTTCCTAGGTTTTTCCCCCAAGTTCAGGTTTTCCCAAGATAAATCTTGTGTCTATTGTGAATGATTGTCTCTCTGTGATTATGTTATTTCCACTGCAGTTTTATTTCAGTTGAAATTTTCAGTGTGTAATTATTCTGTGATAACAATGGCATTGAAATGTTTTTTAAATCACAAGGTAATAATTATCATATCTAGAAATTAGAAAAATCAGCATGGTATTAGAGCTTTGTTGAGATTTTTTGTTGCACATGAGATTTTCCGTTGCACAATTTTTTTTTTGTCAAGCTCGTTGAGAACTTGTTGTAAAATCACTAGGACTAACTCCACCACAATGAAACTTGCCTTTCCCTAGCGCACCTACAAGTGCTTTCAGACTGGCATTCCATCAAAGTTTAAATTTTAGGTTTTTCATGCTTATTCACATTTTCTTGGACATTGAACCTTATGTTTCATATTTTGTGATTTCTTCATGTATTGATAGTGTACTTTCTAAGAGTTGGAGGTAGCAGTGGTGATCTCTCCTACAGTGTATGAAAACTCGAAATCAAATGGAACAACAACATTAAGACTCCAGGTTTTCATATCAACTTTGATATTTTATATTGTTGCATCCTAAGTAAATGTTGTAACTGGGACAACATTCTTTAGAGGACTATTATTGTTGAGTACTATTTCTTAGTAACACTTGAATATTGTTGGTGTGATGGTCATTATTGTTTAATACTAATGATGCACTAGTTTGCAAGATGAATTAATCTCTTCCCTGGTGTAGTAACCCCATGAACAAGGTTAAATTCCATGGAGGTTACCATGAAGATGCTCTTTATTTGTTCTTGTTTCGAGTAGGTTACCTTGGAGGAATGATTGGTCACAACACTAGAAAAGTATTGTTCTTTTTTGTTTTTCTTGTTCTTGTTACGGGAAGGTTACCATGGATGAATGATTGGTCACAACACTGTAGGAGTGTTTTTCTTGTCCTTGTTCTTGCTCTTGTTCCGGGAAGGTCACAAGTGATAACCCTAAGAGGGAGATATAGTGAAGGTTATAGTTGGAAACAGGTTAGATGGTCTCTAGTTTGAGAATTGGAGCAGATTGTCCAAATAAGGAGTTGTATACATCACAGTATACATCCATATATCGAAGGAGAAGAGGACGAAGTTAGAACCTTCTGAAAAGAAGGGTACTCTTGCGGGATACATATTAGTGTCTCATATGGATATTAATAGCAAGGAGTAGGAGGTTCCAAATGATGATCATGTAGATCCCTCTAGTCTAATTGTCCATGCTTCAGACTATCAAGAGAATTCAGTAAAGCCAACAGAGCTAATAGATCTACCTAGAGATGTTGCAGTGACCAGGAAGAGGCCAACTTGGCTTCATGATACTTTGCATGATGCAGTGGGGCATGCATCTCCCTATGATACTTTCAAGGAGAGAAAATGACCTCAGATTCTCTTGAGTTACATAGAGTTATAGTTATGAGGAGGATCAGGTGGCTCCACTAGTGGTGATGAATATGCCCCCACCAACCCTTCCATCGGCGGGGTAGGAATCAATTCTTCTAGTTCTCAGAAAACATGAATATTTAGTTCATCGTCATTCCAGTTAGCAAGCCAAACCAACTCAGAAGGAGCTAGAGTTAAGAGGGATTCAAACCTTAGTATCTAGTAAGGAGGAGCAACCTCCCAAGATAGTTTATAGGAGATCAGACTTGAGAGGAAGAGGGAGTAGATGGCGCTGGAGATTGTACTGACTCAAAAGGATTCAAGTTTTAGAGGGAGCATGTGGAATCAAAGTGATCTTGATCTCAGAGAGAGTCTGTTGGATCATAGGGAGAGCCACAGAGGGAGTTGCCCCTCAGGTTCAAGTGGGATAGATACATCTCCCAAGATTTACAGACATGTGTCATGAGTTGAGGAGGCTAGACAAAAGCTTCAAAGGTAGGAGGCTTCTAGGAGATGTGAGACCTCCAGGGAGGATCCATTTGTTTCATTAGGTTTTTCTATAATGATAGAGGAGGAAGTCAATCAGGAGGACTAGGGTATGGGATTTGCCTCAATAACAGAGGGAGAAACCAATTAATCAGACTGGATAGTAGGGTTTGCTTCAGTGACAGAGGGAGTTATCCTCGGTGTTCAAAATGAAGGATCCTGGATTGATGCATTATTTCTTGGGATTATAGGTGTGGTAGAACCAGGAAAGATATTCCTTGGACATGGGAAGTACAAAGTTGATATCTTCAGCAGATTTGGTATGATGGATTGCAAGTCCATGGCTACACCTATGATGAAAAATATGAAGAAGTTGAGTGATTCCTCTTCATATTTAGATTTACTGGATCCCACTATGTACAGGTAGTTGATTAGATCATTGATGTACCTGGTTAACACCAGGCTCGATATTTTCTTTGCAGTGAGAACCCTGATCCAATTTATGGTTGAGCCAAGTCACTTCCATTGGGTTGTAGTAAAGTATGTGTTGAGATACCAACATGGTACAGTTGGATATGGTTTGTCTTAGGTGGTGAAATGAGGTTGCAAGGATATACAAATTATTATTGGTTAGTGAGTGCAATAGACAGATTGAGCACCCTGAGGTGCTGCTTCAGCTTGGGACCAGTTATGATTTCTAGGATAAGCAGGAAGTAGGTTTCTATAGCAACTCAATACAAAAAAGACAGAGTATATTGCAGCTAGTGTCGCAATTCATGAAGCAGAGTGGATTATGAAACTTCTTACAAGACTATTTGATTAGGAGCTTGAGATAAAATATCACTTCATCCGAGACATGATGCAGAAGGGAAAATGAAGCTTCAACACATATCCACAGATGAGAAGATAGAAAACATTCTCACCAAGCCTCTGTCTAGAGCAAAGTTTGTTTACTTCAGAGATAAGCTTGGAGTGATTCAGAATGTCTCCCTCATTGAGAGGGAGTGTTGATGTTTGAGAAACATCGAGCGTACATTCTCCTAGTATTGGCCATGGTGATTTGACCATTGGAGAATTTCCTAGGCACAGTCTTCGAAGGAAATAATATGCAAGTTGTTGATTGTTCTTTAGGAGAAAGCATCAGGAGCTGATTTCTTTTAAGAAGCTGATTTCTTTTAAGATTGTGAAACTAGCTCATTTATTAGCATATTATTCATGTTTCAAAATAATAATCATCATCATCATCAAAGTAATCAATAATTATGACACTGTGTCGAATGCACTAAGATGCCATCTCTTGTTTTATTTACCTTTCTTCATGTCAAACACTTTATCTTATGCAAGCATCTACATGCCCTCTCATATTATTCTTGTTAATGAGATATCATGGTTGCCAAGCTTATGTTTATGGAAATAAAGTATGATATGGAGCATGCTGCAAAAAACAAAAGTAACTGTCATATGATATGATAAGAAGGGTTTGGTGAATATAATATTCTCATTTTTGGTCATTGGCAAAGTGAATGAATCTCACAATATATTCGATGGGATGTTTAAACAAAGAGTGGAGAAAGGGTTGTTTCGTACAATAATTTAATCCATGCAATGATGGACATCAAAATCAATTATGTTCCTAAGCAATTGGCTACATAATTAGCATGACTGTGTAACAATACTATTCAGCATGATGTTTGGGGTATCTTCCAAGATGAATCGGAAAATCTTAGCAAGGATATTCGATATGAGCTTATCTTTGTCTAAATAATATGAAATATGAAATGCAAAATCTTTGTCTAAATAATAGCATCATGAAGCCTGAGCTTCTATGCTGACGTTTAAAAGAGGTATCCATTGGAATTTCATAATGTCCACTATATAAATATGACTAGGAAATGGTGAATCCAAGCACACATGTGCATTAAGGGAACACAATAATAAGATATTGTTAAAGAATTTTATTCCATAGTATTTTATGAAGACAGTTCTGGAATTAGTGAAATATAGGGAGGGAGGGAGAGAAAGGGGGGAGAGGGAGAGAGAG
>SNQJ01S0018277.1:47353-59082 GCA_010110895.2 Picea sitchensis
TGAATTTTTTTTTATTTTTACTAATTTCAATTGTTTTTTTTTCTTAGTTTTTTAAGTTTTAAATTTATCAAAAAAAAAAATCGAATTATATTTTTTTGCTAAATATTCAAAAATAGTGTTATTTAACTACAATTATTTTTTATATATTGAAGTAAAGGTAAACAATGTTTTAAAAATGATGTTTTCCACTATATTTTAAAAGTGTGAAACCATAAATTAATAAAGAGACACAATTATATGAAAAATCTTAATTTCAAAAAAGTAAATGGTAAAAAATATTTTTAGGATTGAAAGAAGCATGGAAAAATGACTAAAAACACCATTGAAAAAAAAAATAGAAATATTTGAAAATAGATGAAAAATAAGCATTTAAAAAAATATTGTGGAAACATTATGGATCAAAAAATTTAAAATATCAAAATGCCACTTAAAAGGGCGGGAGGGGGAGTGTGCTATTGGTACCACCATTTTTAAAAACGGGGTAAAAATTGTGACCCCCCAAAAAACGAGAACTTTGTAGAGTTCTCGTTAAGTTGGTAATTATGTTGCAATTCTTCCTAGCCTCCCCCTAGCTTTCTGGAATGAGCCTTCTTTGATGGTTATTGGTAATAAAATTGGGAGATTTTGTAGATTGGATCCTAGTTGGGAGACTAAGGTTGATCATAGATGGGCATGGGTTCAATTCGAAGTCAACCTATGAGATGGGCTTATTGGCAAAATTGAACTAGTCTTTAGTAAAAAACATTAGAGACAAAAAATAGATTATTGGAGGTTGCCTTTTTGGTGCTTCGATTGTCATGAAGTTGGTCATCTACAAAACCAATGTGGTAAGTTGTGTCCAGAGGTGAGCTATAAGAAGAAGATTTGGGTAAAAAAATCCAAGGTTTCAGAGGAAGCAGGCCTGCAAGGGTAGAATCATCCCATGTCAGACGTGAAAAGGGACTCTTCTTTGGAACCAAGTACTGCTCCAAAGACCATCTCAAGGGATGATCCATCCCCTCTTACATTGGGCATTGGTAAGATTCATCATTCTCCTTTGACCCCTTAATTTTCCCTTCCTTCTCCTTCGATTTAGCTGAAGTTAAGGATGCATCTTTCCCCTCCCCTAAGGACCTTGGACCAGATGGATCATCTTAAAAGCAAAGACCCCCCTCATCACCATCCTCGACTCGGTCCCCGAGCCTCCTATCTCCCTCTACGATATCAAAAAATATAGTAGATGTGGAGGCGAGGGGGTTTGACCCTCCTCCCATGGCTAAAGTAAATGGGTTATCCCTAAAAAAAGGGATATACCATAAGGTCTTGGGTAAAACTAAAAGAATATTCTTCATCACTTGGAGGTTTAGCTATTAATCCTCATCATCCCTACCTAGTAGGAAGGAAATCCCACATGTTGAAGGCTCGGAAAAAGTTTGTGTAGGATATCAAGATAGGAAAACAATCCATCATTGTCAAGGCCCTTGGAGTAGGGAAATCCCTCAAAAGGGAGAGGATTTACTCCTCAAAGACTTATGAAGAGGGAGTGGAGACTAACATGGAGAACGGAATTAACGCACTCTTGAAAAGTCCCATTCCATTATGTAATGCTTATCACTCTACATTGTGTCTTGATCCTTCTTCTTAGGAACCCTCTCTATGCATTTTTTACTCAGAAAACAAAGGCAAAGTGGTAACCGGCAAGGAGACGAATCAGAGGGCCAAGGTATCTCAGAAAACAAAAAGGTGTATTCGAACTAGACTAGAAAAAGACTCCATGGTTGTAGGTAAAGACGTGCAACTTGAAAACTTTTTGAGGGTCATGGGAAAAACCTTGGTTGGTCAATTTTGTAGGAAGATTTTAAATGGAAATTATCTCAAACAGTGGATGGGTTCCAACTGGTTGTTCTAAGGTATCTCAGAAAACAAAAAGGTGTATTCGAACTAGACTAGAAAAAGACTCCATGGTTGTAGGTAAAGATGTGCAACCTGAAAAAAAAATTAGGGTCATGGGAAAAACCTTGGTTGGTCAATTTTGTAGGAAGATTTTAAATGGAAAATATCTCAAACAGTGGATGGGTTCCAACTGGTTGTTTATTCTAGGGCATGTGTTGATTTTTCATGTGTTGGTCTGAGGTTGGATCTGCTTCAAATTTTTTTATGAAGCAAATGCATATCTAATTATAGGAGGTGAATGGAATTGGGTCCCTTCTGGGTTATTTCTCCAAAAGTGGGCAGTAGATTTTGATCTAGCCCGAGCCTCAGTAGTCATTCAACTGATGTGGCAAAACTTCAAACGAGGTCAAAATTGAAACATTTTTCATGCATGACCTTCAAAACTCATACGAGTGCAAAAAACTTTAAAAGTAATAATCTAAATAAAAAGATGCTAACTAACGAAAAAAAAAAAATTCTAAATGTTAAAATTATGCCTCATTACGACCTAATTGAAACAGTGGGTTTTGACAATAGATCCCTCATGCAAAAAAACCCATTAAAACTTAAAAAATTTAAAGAAAACACTAAAAATCAAATTAAAAGAAATACATATAAAATAAAAATAAAAATTTGAAAAAACTCAAAACTAAAACATTGTATTAAAAAATAAAATAAAACAAAATGGAAATGGCAAAAATTTAATAAAATTAAAATTCCAACATATATACATAGAGAGAGAGAGAGAGAGAGAGAGAGAGAGAGAGAGAGAGAGAGAGAGAGAGAGAGAGAGAGAGAGAGATAAAAATGTATATAGAGAGAATGGTGAGGCTGATGTTGAGCACTACCCCAGCCCCTCAAGCGAGTTGGTCAGTGATCAAGGGAGGGGCCAAGGGAGTTTGGCCCACCTGGGCTGAGGTGTTACTGAATCACCCCCATGGTCTGCCACCATCGGCATTTGTGACCACGTGCCTCTAGCTCATGGGAGAGCACCTGGACATCACCCCATCCCCCAGTGCCATGGTCCCATGGGTTCACTAACTTCCACCAGCCCATGGAGGGGGGATGTACATGTTCAGCATTGCCCCCGGGCAGCCTCCCCATCGTATATATATATATATATTCCCATAAGAAAAAACCATTTTATATTTATAGGGAGAAATTGATATCATGTTATAATTTTTCGTGGACAAGCCTCTATAGGCTTTCTCTGAGAACTATATTGTTCATAAGACCACTCATATCAAAATGTGCCTATAAACGCTTTTTTCAAAAACTACTACAAATTGCTCAAACTCTGCCCAAAAGAATTTACATGTACCTTTAAAATCTGTGTAAAACTTCTTCACGCATCAAAACCACATAGTCTTCCGCCAGCTTATGTTCCTAAAAATACATATATCCCAGGCTCTGCAACTACAAATAAGCCTTTGAGAGTTCATTTGCTTTTGAATTGAGTTCCCTCATAATGTGCTGGAAGGAAATCCATTCAGAGTATCTAACGTGAGCTTGATGTCTCTTAGAAAAGAGGCTAATCTAGGGTTTTGAATATTATTAATACCTATTTCCCAATCTATCACCAACTTGAAGTCAACGAAAAACTTCTTTTTGCAATTTTAATGTAGGAACTAATGTTATAAGTTATGCTCGTGTGTGTGTGTGTGTGTGTGTGTGTGTGTGTGTGTGTGTGTGTGTTTATATAATGTCTGGTGGAGGAGGTCCCTTGTCCTTATCAAACAGTCCGCCAACAACTAATTCCCAGGTCTAGCTTGTTGTGACCTTAAATATAGATTATTATTATTATATAATTTTTATTTTTTTCGTTTTTTCTCTTTTATTTTTAAGTTTTTCTTATTTTTTATATAAATTTGCTTTGAAATTTTGTTTATTTTTATTAATTTCAATTGTTTTCTTTTCTTAAGTTTTTTTTGAATATTTAGCAAAAAAATTTTTTTTTTTTAATTTTCAAAAATAGTGTTATTTAACCACAATTATTTTCTACAAAATAGCAAAGGTAAACACGTTTTAAAATGATGTTTTCCAATTATATTTTAAAAGTAGAAACCATAAACAATCATACTGACAATTGTATGAAAAATATTGATTTCAAAAAAGTAGATGGTAAAACATATTTTTAAGATTAAAAGAAGAAAGAAAAAAAAAAAAAAAAAAAAAAAAAAAAAAAAAAAAAAATAGAAATATTTTAAAATAGATGAAAAATATTGTGGAAAAATTATGGATCTAAAAATTTAAAATATAAATGTTACACATGTGTTAGATGCTATTGGTAGCACCATTTTTTTAAAAATAGGGTAAAAAGTTGGATCCCCCAAAAAACGAGAACTTTGTAGAGTTCTTATTAAGTTGGTACTTTCATAATTTTCCTAGCCTCCCCATTGAATGAACCTTTCTTCATGGCTATTGAAAATGTAAAATTCATTACTTTGTAGATTGGAGCCTAGTTTGGAGACTAAGGTTGATCATAGATGGGCCTAGGTTCAAGTCGAAGTCAACCTTCGAGCTGGGCTTATTGGCAAAATTGAACTGCCTCGCAAAAAGCTAGGCGAAAAAATAGATTATTGGAGGTTTTCTTTTAGGTGCTTCACTTGTCATGAAGTTGGTCATCTACAAAACCAATGTGGTAAGTTGTGTCCAGAGGTGAGCTATAAGAAGAAGGTTTGGGTAAAAAATCCAAGGTTTCAGAGGAAGCAGGCCTGCAAGGGTAGAATCATCCCATGTCAAACGTGAAAAGGGACTCTTCTTTGGAACTAGGCACTACTCCAAAGACCATCTCAAGGGATTATCCATCCCCTCTTACATTGGGCATTGGTAAGATTCATCATTCTCCTTCGACCCCTTAATTTTATCTTCCTTCTCCTTCGATTTAGTTGAAGTTAAGGATGCATCTCTCCCCTCTCCTAAGGACCTTGCACTAGATGGATCATATTAAAAGAAAAGCCCCCCCTCATCACCCTCCTCGAATCGGTCCCCAAGATTCCTATCTCCCTCTACGATATCGAAAAATATAGTATATGTGGAGGCGAGGGAGTTTGACCTCCTCCCCTCGCGAAAGGAAATGGGTTATCCTTGAAAAAAGGATATGCCCTAAGGTCTTGGCAAACCTAGAAGGAATATTCCTTCAATACCTTGAGGTTTAGTTATTGATCCTCATCACTCCTACCCAGCAGGAATAAAATCCCACATGTTGAAAGCTCAAAAACAAGTTGTGTAGGATATCAAGATAGGAAAACAATCCATCATTGTCAAGGCCCTTGGAGTAGGGAAATACCTCAAAAGGGTTCCCTCATAATAGTTCTGTACTTCAATGCAAGATGGGTTGGGGTGCCCGTAACAAGCTATCCCTCAAATGGCTTATTCAGAGCCATAAGCTAGACATCATCTTAATTCAGGAAACTATGGTGGGTGGTTTAATAGAGAGTTGTTTTTTTATCCTTGGCTAAAAAAAATGGTCGTTTTGCATGTTGGATGCAGATGGGAAGTTTGAAGGATTTCTTATGAGATGGATCCCAACTTGTAAACCTCAAATTCTGATTTTTCGCTCAACTTTTCTATTTCAGTCCAGCTGGAAGTGAAAATTATGGGAATCAGGCTCATTGTGTTGAACATCTACAAGAACTTCATATATCATGCCCCTTTCTGGGATAATTTGTTAGTTTCTAAGGCATTGGAAGACCCCTTAATTCTTATTCATGGATATTTAAAGCTAACTTTGTCCATGAGAGAAGTATGGGGATTCAACACAATGTCAGACTCACAAAGTGGTTTATTTTCATTGTTCTTTGAAAATCACAGATTGGTGGATGTGGAACTAGCAAAATTGGTACCAACTTGGCGAAATTTTCATATTGATGAGGTAGTGATCTCTAAAATATTGGATTTATTTTTGGTGTCAAAATCCATGATGGATAGTTTTTTTCTTCTAAACTCTTGGGTATCTATTGGAGGCTTGTCCAACCATCCCCCCATGCTATTTCAAATTGCCACGGGCGGTGAAAATCCTCCATCTTCGTTAAAACTTAAGCATACTTGGCTCTTAGAAGAAGATTTTAGGAAACCAGTCAAGGACACTTGGGTAAATTTGTCACTCTCCTTTTCCAATTCCTTTATGTGTCAAATGGTAGACAATATTGCTCAAACTAAAGAACCTATGAAACAATGGTGAAAATATTTTAAGGAAAATATTCAAGCCACGTTGAAGGAGGCGAACTCTGAGATCGAAAGAATGTATGCAAACATTGGCTCAGGCTCTCTCTCAAACGTTGAATTATCCCAACTTTGTACCTTGGAATCCCTTCATCACTCTATTTTGGAGAAGGAGGAACCATCTTGGAGAATGAAGAGACACACCATTTAGATTAAGGAGGGAGACTATAGCTAGTATGAGCAAGCTAACATATAGTACATCAACCACTAACTCCAAATCAATTAATGCAGGTTGAATACACCACCATTTCCCTAAGTCTCCAATTTAACAAATGCGTTATCCCTTGTTTAAAAACTCCAATGTGACATATCTCAAATATTTTCTAGGGATACCATGGTCCAACCTTACTTCCAATTCAAACAATGTGTGTACTATTGTAGCATGAAATCACCACATCACACATATAACTTAAGCATGGAGTTTAGTTCCTTCCTCAAAATAAATGTAACATTATAATACTTGTGAGTGTTATATAAAAGCAAAACCATTCCCTTTTAAATCATATCGCCCATAACATCATATTTGATTAATCATTCCGACAGGTATTTTAAATGCAAATAAATTGTATGGCTCATCTCAGCCAACTTGTAAGCATCTAAAGCATAAGTGTCGTCTCTTCATCATAGTCACACAAGATACACAAGGGTTCCCACCTATTAGTATATTATTAAATATAGTTAAATAATAAGGTGTTTGCAATCATTTGCAAGAAAGTACCCTATGTTGCGCTTTTGGGCGTCAACAAACTAGAAAATCCACAGGGATATTTGTTTCCAATATATTAAGAACTCAGAATGTCTGGTTTCACAGATCGGTGAACATAGATCAAAGAAATATTGACCAGAATGGTTATGGAACAGGGGGGAAAAGATGGTTTAAGGGAAATAATGAGACAAGATTTTGGGAATAACTCATGGAAAGTGGTACGTATGAGGGGGTTTGGTCCTATATGCATAACATTTGATCATTCACAGTAAAAGTGTTTCTTTGTGTTAAGGATAAATCTTTTGATATGCTCTTTTGAATCTCAGGATGGAGGGAAGAAAGGGATAGAAGAAAATAGGGAAGAAAATCAAATCATCTATCTAACAGCAGTACTAGAAGAAAAAAGCAATGTCAGTGATGTCTAAAAGGATGACATCATGAAAATTGTGTAAACTTTATTTTTATTGACCAACAATACTTACAGAATGACATTGTTGTGGAAAAACTAATCCAAAATTTATTTCTGGTAACAAAAAATAAAACAACGGAAACTAAAAAAAAACAATTAAACAAAGCCAAATAAAATAGCAAAACAAAAAGCTATATACAACAGTGATTCCCACATGGAATTTATCAATCAAGTTGGTTCCACATAATGTTTCAAGTGGGAACCATGGGTACTATAGGAAAACAATCGCTCTTCCAAATCCTTTAAAAGATAAGAGTTTGTGCCTCGAACAAAAGCGATTTTGAAAGGACCTAGCCATAATTTTTGAAACTTTGAATGTCTTCCTCTATCAACATGGGCTGAGTACAAAAGTAATATTTTCTCATTTACCTTAAATTTTACATCTTTTGCATGTTTGTTAAAATATTTCTTTATAGTTTGTTGTCTTCTCTTTATATTTTCCAAGGAAAACATTCTTTGTTCATCTAAGGCTAATAGTGCATTTATTCTTTGAGGGGCATTCGAAGAGTTTAATTCTTCAATCTGTAGCATCATCCATAGAGAAGAAAGTTCTAGCTCAGTAGGCAGAATGGCTTCTTGACCATAAACAAGATGGAAGGGAGTGCTACATGTGCTTACCTTGGTAGTAGTGTGATCGTCCCAAAGGGCGTAGGTGAGGATGGTATGTCGTTGACGAGGCTTATCTTCTATGAGCCTCTTTATGATCCTAACCATATTTTTGTTAGTAGACTTGGCTTGCCCATTTACTTGGGGGTAATAAGCTGATGAAGTGAAATGTTTGACTCCCAATTTAGCTATAAATTGAGTCAATTTTGTGGAAATGAAAGCAGGACCATTGTCTGTAATAATCTCTAAAGGAATGCAAAATATAAAGAAGATGTTAGTTTCCAGGAAATAAATTACATGTTCATCATGTGAGTGTCTAAGAGGGACAACTTCAGTCCACTTAGTGAAACAATCAGTGGTTGTTAAAATAAAAATATACCATGTGGAAGACAGAGGATTAATAGGACCAATAAAGTCTAGGCCCCATTTAGAAAAAGGAAAATCAGGGAGAACATGTTGCAAAGGAATATCATAAAGACACTCTTTCCCAGTGAATTTTTGACACTTGTCACAAGATATTGGAAATTTATAAGAATCTCGAAAAATTGAAGGCCAATAATAACCATTTATGATTATTTTAAAAGTGGTAGCTTTAGCAGAAAAGTGTCCACCAACGTGCATAACAGAATCTGAAGATCCATGAGTTTCTTGTAACAATTTATGTGCTTCATCATTATTCACACATCGAAGTAATATACCATCAGCAGACCTTCTGAACAAAAATTCTCCTAAAATAATATACCTGGAAGATTCAAGACGGATTCTTCTCCTCTGATGAGGATCTAAGTCATATGGGCATTTCTAATATTGCAAGTAATACACCAGATTTTTATACCAGGGGTGTTCAGCAATAGAAAGGGTTTGACTCTCAATATAAAACGGTGTTGAAAGAGGATTATCTTGATCATCAAGTTCTTCACTTGCTTCGGCATGTTGACCTAAGTGAAGGGCTAAGTCTCGTCCCTTAATTGTTTTCGAAGTCATGATGGTTAAATCATGCTCCTGGATTTTGGCAAGACAATGTGCAAGCTTCCCTGAAAGATAAGTTTGTGAAAGAAAAAACTTGACAATAGGCAAAGGGACTTTTACCTACGTGTGTTTTCCTAGGATAAAGTGGCAAAATTTCTCTACAGCTTTAACAAGAGAAAAGGTATGTTTCTCAATATAAGAATATTTGAATTCATCATCTGATAAACTTTGGATCATGTAAGATACGAGTTTTTCATTATTTTGATCATCGCATTGCAAGAGGATAGAAGAAACTCCTTCCTCAGTGGAATTAGTATATATAATAAAATCTTTCTCAAATTCTGGTTTCGCCAGAACCGGTGCGGAACTGATTGCCTTATTAATCCTTATGAAAGCATTTTCGACATCATCTATCCAAGAAAAGGAGAGATATTTATTTAGAATATTATGAATTGGTTTAATCATTAAAGAAAAATCAGGAACAAACCTGTGGACAATGTTGATAATACCCATAAAGGCTTGAACCTCCTTTTTGGAAGTGGGGGTAGGAAGGTTTAGGATAGCAGCAATCCTTTTGGGATCTATGCTTATTCCTGAATCAAAAACGATATGCCCAAGGAGATTTCCCTTGGTGATACCAAAAATAGATTTAGAAGGATTTAAAGAAATGTCAATTTTTTTTACATCGCATGAGAACTTTGCTAAGATGACCAAAGTGATCCAATCAATTCTTTGAATAGACAGTCAAATCATAAATATATACTTGGATAATTTTATTGATCAGATTGTCAAAAGATATTTGCATAGCTCTCTGGAAAGTGGGGCCTACATTAGATAATCCAAAAGGCATGTGTTCATAAGCAAATGTGCCCCAGCGTGTAGTAAAGGTGGTTTTGTATCCGTCAGTCATTTTTACCTTTATTTGATTATATCCAGAGAAGCCATCAAGTAAGGACATCATGTGTGACGATACGACCTATTGAAAAATCATTTCCATATTAGGGAGAGGAAAATGATCTTTTACACTTGCTCTATTCAATGCACGAAAATCAATGCATAATCTAATATGACCAATGGTTTTCTTAACAAGGACCAAATTTGAAACCCACTCAGAATACTTCACTGGAAATATTATGCCAACTTTCAAACATTTTTCCAACTCCTTTCTAATAGTATCTTCAAGTGCGGGGTTAATGGGTCTTTGTTTTTTCCTAACTGGTTTTATCCCTTCCTTGATAGGAATGGCATGATGTATGAGAGAAGGATCAAAACCACGAAGATCCTCGTATAACCATGCAAAAACATCTTGAAATTCACGTAATAGTTCTGTGAATTTCACCTTTTCTTCGTCAAAACAATGGGGACCTAGTTTAACCATCTTTGGAGATAGGTCCCAAGGTTCAAGGAAATGGTATCACCCACTTTCCTTTTCGACTCTTATTCCTTACATGTTTCTTTGTTGCCTACATCACTCAATGAAAATGAACTCTCAAGAGGAGTCAATCCTTTTGAAAATTTGTCATCTTCCATAGATATGTTTTCCTTAGGCTTAAATGGTTCATTTTGTATGAAATCATAGATGCCTTCATCATTAGGGAAAACCTACCATGATTCTACATTATCTAGAATATCAGGATGATATAAAGATTGAAAATTACATTCATGCCTTTGAGGTAGAAGTTGTCGAGTAGGAGATGTTGTAAATATAGCTAACCTATCAGCCATTGAATTAAGTTATCTCTTAACATGAGTGATGTTAAATGATAACATTTTCGAGATAAGCATCCAAACAACTTGGGTATAGTGTTTCATCAAATTATTGCTAGGAGAATATATTTTACGCACAAGGTTCACAACAAGTTCAGAATCACCAAAAAATGTAAGGTGGTCACAACCAAGGTTATAAGCATTTTTTGTGCCTAGCAGTAAGGCTTCAAACTCAGTGACATTGTTCGTGCAAGCAAATTGTAACCTATAAGAAAAGTTGTGGATTTTACCTATAGGTGAGTATAAGATAATGCCAACTCCATTACCTTCATTTGAGCATGAGCCATCGAAAAGCATGTGCCACATACCATCTTCTAAATCAATTTGTTCTGAAGTAGTGTCACCCTCATACAAACTTCTTGTGTGTTTCTTTGAGGACTTTTTCAAGGTTCTTAAGTTTTGGAATCTTCAAGAAGATCCCAAGGCACTTGTTTTCATTCTTATAAAATGTTCAAGGACCCTTGAACCATCCATGGTGTTAAAATAGTCCTAATTGTGTCCGCATCCAACTTGAATTCCAAAGGCGCCCTAGAGAGGCATGATTCCATGTTTTTCTTCATGGCTCTTTATTTTAAGTAGCTTTGTTTGGGGCCTAAGGGCCTTGTTTTACTCCCTTGAATCTGGTTAGACTTCAAGACCCATTTTGGGTGATTAAAATATATTCATGGAACCCATATCCCTCTAGTAGGCCAACCATACCCTATAGGGGTCTCATGTGGTGGTTTGAGGACACGTTCATGCCATTTGATCCTAAGAAGATATGTTTAGGTATTGAAGTTATTGTTTCCCTCCCTCGACCAGGTTTAAGGGATTCAAGTTGTTGTTCATCAACCTTAACCAAGGTCAAGGCCTTGAGACCTATCTATAGTGGGTGAAATTTCTTAATGAAACCCATCTAACTCTTAAGCCAAATACCTCCTAATGTCCCCTACTGTCATGGTTTCTAGGTGTTTTTCATGTTGTTTGAGATTGATAAGGCTTGCTTAGGGATTAAATCTCTTGTTTCTCCCCTTGAACATGTTTAGGAATAAATATCCATTTATTGTACACAAAACCTACTCATGGAACCTACATGCC
>SNQJ01S0018277.1:85406-112077 GCA_010110895.2 Picea sitchensis
CAAAAAGACCAATATCACCAATGTTTTTGGATTGATCGATTGATGAAATCAAAGCACAATGAAGAAAGAGAACTATGGTTCCTCCTTTCTCCAATGGAAGGCTCTTGAGGCCCTCACAAACTTGCTCTCCTTACAATAAGAAACTTGAAAATGATAGTGAAAGAACTCCTAGCACATCCACTCAATGGAGAGGTGAATGGCTCTATGAAATGATGCCAATGTGGTATTGTCAAAGAATGAGTCCTTAACAATATTAGCAGCATAACAATACATGAAATTCCTTGAGAAAATGATGTTTCTTCATGGCTTTTTATAGCACATCATTGGGTGATTATGTAACTCCTTTGAGGTGTGAAAAGGGGCTCTTTAGGGCTCAATTAGGTCTTTGACCAGCCTACCATGCGGATTCAGCTCAAATTTGATGGTCAAATCAGGTTGGGAGCTGGTCCATAAGTGGTTGGGAGGTCGACCAATTCAATAAATGTACCGTTTAGCAGGTGAACGGGTTGTTTCGCTCACAGTCGCGCATCGTGCGTGCATGCACACATTGTACATTTATGTTTCGCGCATATGCGCGCGCACCCGTCTTCTGTAAAGCACCCTTCAATTTTTGGTTACTTTATATAGTTTTTGACCCTTTTGCAATGCTGTGAAATTAATCCAGTGCCATGAATGAATTCATTCCTATTTTGACGATGCGGAGTTCTTGTCGCCATGTGCGGACGAAATTTCAGTGATAACAATGATGACATTAATTCCTATCCCTTATCCCTGTTTCGTTTATGTTCACTCGGGTAACCCTGTGCGCACTCTACTCCTGTGTATGCTATGACCCAAACCCTGGCTCATTCACCGTGTGCTCGGCTCCATGGCACCGGTAGTGCGAATCGAACCAAACGGCAGCCAAGCCTTGCTGTTATTTGACAATGCCCAGAAGGACTTGGAGGATAACGGTTGGCTCACCTTTATACAGCGATTTGAGGGTTTTAATCTCTGTGTTACACAACAGTTCGCTTTGACTTTCGATGGTTGTAGAGCCAAGGTGGGTGACATCCAGTTGGAAATCGATGAGAAGTTTATTAGTTTTACCACAGGGTTACCTGCCACAGGCCAGCATTGTTTCAAAAATTTGAAAGTGGAAGAGGTTCCATGGCCACTACTGTTCGTCTCCCGAAAGGTCACCTCTTGTGATAGAGGTATGCCCATATCTACACTTAAACCATGATGGCACGATACTCTGATGGTAGTCAAACGGTTCGTGACCTGTGAAGGTTGATATGGACTCGTTTTTCTCTACCACCTGCGTTTGTTAATGAATTTTATGCGATACTCGTTGAATATGCCCTTTTACTTTCATCGTAGCCTACATAAAATGTCGAAAAGGTTTAAAAGGCAGAAGGCCAACAGTATCCTGTTCCACCATGGACTAATTAAACTTATCATTGTTTATCACTTGAGTTTGCATGGTGATAGCTGGAGAGCTTTCATCGCTCGAAATGGTTTTGATGACACAGACCCTGTCCAGGTTGACAAGCATGTGGTTATGGAAGCCAAGGTCGAGCCACCTGTGCCCTTCCATGTCCTACTGCCATCTCCTAAGCCCTCGGTCGACCCTGACATAGATTTACCAAACANAAAGGCTAAGGCAAACCCTACTGTTATTGCTAAGGGTAAAAAGAATGCTCAGCTTATTTCAAGAATGGCTAGGAATAAACCTAAACCCTCTGCTGAGCAAAATCCCATCGTTCTTAGCGAGGATTCAGATTCTGACATAGAACGTTTTCTAGCTGAGTACCCTTACTCACAGGGTTTATGCCCCGAACCACCTTATGATTTCGTTTCGAATCTTCCCCCTTGCCTAAGAAATAATCCTAGCTACCCTGGGATCAAACTGCCTAATGAAACCCTTGGCAATGTAATCAAATCCTCACATGCTTTTTTGAATCCCACATAGTCGCCCTGTGACCAATGCGATTTATGGTTGGAATGATACTACATCGACGTTCCCATACTCCAATCAAAAATCCAATCATTGGAAAATCAAGTTGCAGTATTGACCAGTCAAAGAGACCAGCTCCAAGCAACTTATAGGAAGCAGAGGAATGTTGGTTCCATCATTTTCAAGAATGTTGAATCGGCCACAGTTGTTGTCGACTCCAAGTTGTCATGACCAAGCCGTCTGCTCGTCATACAGGTATGAAATTCGTATCAATTGCATTGTGTGAATGACCAGGATTAATATACTAATTTGAATCTTGTTTTTAAATAGCTCTATCATTCAAAATGACTCAATCATAATGTTAACCATCCTGTATACATTTCTGTTTGCTAAAATAAATGGAATTTCGTTTTAGATACATGAGTTGATAATTCCCAGTTTAGCCATTGATAGATTTTATTGGATTTGAATGGTTTTCGTTTGGATTTGATTTGTTCGTTTGTTTGATTAAGTTAACGAAACTGATGGTCTGCTTTCAATTGAATTCGTTTTGTATCTACTCTGAACATAAATTTTTTCATACTCAATTTAGAATATGATCATGTTTGGATATGATTTCGTTATGGTTCATGTGCTGTGATTGGTAAATGATTTCATTGAGTTTGGTTGTTACGATCTTTTAATATATGCTCTGTCATGTAATCTTCTAAGAACAAGAATACAACTATGTTCGGTCTCATTTTGGAAAGAACGACTCTGTTTTTATGAAAACGATGCTCTCATTTAAGCCTGTGCAAATACACCTGAATCATGGAATGGTTTTGATTCGTAATAACTATGTTAAAAACTTAACTGTTCAATTCACTCTTATTCTAATTGGATTATCCCATATCTCGAGTTGACAAGATTGTTTTATGAGTTGAATTCGTATTATAATTACTGCTCTGTTTGATTTGTAAAACGAAATGGTCAACCCAGGTTATCTCTATCAAATCCGGTTATAATTCGTTTGAATGGAACGATTTTAATCAAAGTCAATCGATCTTGTTTGCCCAATTTGCAATAACAAACGATCGGATAATTCTTATGAATTCTGTTACCAATTAATTGATCTTGTTATGATTTTATTTGAGTTGATTTTCGCACCAGTTTGAGTTAATCCACTCGTGGCATGAATCGTTTGCTATGTCATTACAGTTATAACAATTTGAAAATGATCTTGTTGGATTCGATCGTATCTACTGTTGATAAGGAAACATAACAATTGCCTACGATTTTTTTGATTATATCAATTTCAAATTGATATCAAACGATTTCACAACTGTAGATTATGATTTTGTTCGTTCGATTTTATGGTAACAAAAGAAACAGAGTACGCATATCTCTATAACCATTTGAGTGACCTTGATCCTGTTTGATTTCGAATGGTGTAACAATTTCCATTTTAATGATTCATTTTCAAATAGCTATTGGATATTAATTGAATTTAATTCTTTAAAATATTTTCAATCGATTTCAATGTTGATTTTGTGTCTTATTTAGACCAACTACAGAATCGCAAGATTCTATAGCTAGTCTATAGAATTAGATCTTTATCATTTTCTTAATAAAGGACCCTTCTAACTTGTCCATTTTTTACCCTTTTCAGGTAAATTCGAATTGCATGGGATATGCTGGACAGTTTAGGAGACGTTTTGTGATTTAGTTTTTATGCTAGGTTCCTAGTTTAGTCAGACTTGGGATATCTTCCTAGATTTTATGTAAACAGTTTTGATAACTTCCACAGGGAGGTTTTACCCTGTGGAAAACCTTTAAATACTTATTAAATTTTGTAATAAGGATCATCCTCACTTGTGGGAGAACCAGGCTATGGATTTCTAATACAAACTGAGACAGAAGTTGATGTTCTGCTACAGCTTTCGCTTTCATAATATCAATCTTTTGTTTCAAGTTTATGCATGTCATTTGTAATTGATTATAGACTACTTTATCTATCATAGTCTATTGCAGAATGATGTGATTTAATTAATGTGATCCATGTCTGATTTCTTTCATTACTTTAAAAAATACAACAATTCCTTAGTTCAGTTAATGAACGACAGATTTCTCTTCTTCATCAATTGAATTATTTTGTATAAGTCTTTGCATACAGGTTTATCTAACTGTGAAGACTTATAAATCATATGATTGTTGTTCTTTTTATGTCTTGTTTGTCCTGTAATCATACTTGAAGAGAACTGCAACTATCGTTTACGAGAAGCCTCTGGACAATTCGGTGTGGGTTTCCTCCCTCCGATCAGCTAAGACAATCATCATACACAGGACAAATCTGGAGCGTTTTCCAGGTCAGGTTATAATTTATTTTTGTTAGTTTGTTTAGTATAATATTAGTAGTTTAGTTAGATATATGTTAGTTAGATTTGTATTTAGATTTAGTATATTAGTTGTTTAGTTTGTTTTTTTGTTTGTTTTATTTCTGTTCATAAAATTATAAAATCAACAAAAATATCTTTCTCTTTCTTAAGGCAGAATGCAAATGAGTTTTTCAGGTTTTATTCAAATCTGTAAATTGTAGATATTGTACATTTTGTGAATAAGTTATATTTCCATTATTAGTTAATTAGTTAGAGTTAGTATAGTAGTAGTTAGTAGATTGTATATAGAATAGTTAGTTTAGTTTATTAGTTTGTTTTAGTTAGTTTTAGTTAGATTAGTTTAGTTTGTTTTAATTATTATTGTTAGTTTGATTAGTTTTTGTAGATTAGTTTTCTTTTGTTTTATTAGAACCTTAGATCGGCTAACAGAGCCACTAATACCGTTAGGGTGGTTCATCCCAAATGGCTTGGGTTATTAGACAACCCCGGACCAGTTCCACTCTCTCAGTTGACGAACGGTCGATTTCGCCCATCAACAAATGGTGCTAGAAGGAGGGCCTGAACTTAATTAATGGCACAAGGCGGTCGCAAGACTCCTCCACCACCTAATCACTCACCTATAGTGACTAGAAGACATTCAAATGATAATATCCCCCATCAAACAACAACTACTTCAACCGACGATCCACAGATCACAGTTGATCCAACAACCCCTAATCCTACAGGTGGTGACATACAAGAGATTATCCGTCAATCTCTTATTAAAACACATAGTGCCTTAGCCTGTTTGAGGCAACCAAACCGTCTGTGGGGTCAACCTTTGGACTTCTCTGATATCAGAGAACAATTAGGTGACACTAGCCTCACTATAAATTTTTCAGATCCAATCTTAAATCCTACTGCAGGAGGATCTGGGATACCTCCTTCACCACCTCCATCATCTCCTTCCTCTTATAGAGGAGATTCCTCTGACGAAGGCAATTCCCCTTCTCAGCCTTCCACACCCACTACACCAATGGTGAATCAGAACAACCCTGCTAGACCCTGGCTTGATCAGGATGTCGTAGTTGTACCCAGAGCTCAACACCCTCTACCTAAACACCCAGAGAAATGGCTTCCCAATTTTGACCCTAACTCAAAACAAATCGCTGAAGATCACATTAAAAAGTTTATGTTAGACATAAGACTACACAATATCGAAAATGAAGACGTTGTCTGTAGGTTGTTCCCATATACTTTCGAGGGCAATGCATCCACATGGTACTTTTCCCAACAAACCCATACCATCGTGTCTTGGGAAAAGTTTGAGTCATGCTTTTTGGAAAAGTTCGGAGACGGTAAACCTCCGGAAGTCCTAGTCATGGATCTTTCTAGCTTAAAAATGAACCCAAAAGAAAAAATTAAAGACTTTAATCAAAGATTCTTAACACTCAAAAATCGAATCCCTGTAGATTATATGCCTGCTGAGAATCTCATAATAGCATACTATACTAAAGCTTTACATCAAAGTATATCTATTTGGGTGAAACAATCTACGAAATCCACGTTGTTAGAAGCCTTCGAGGAGGCCATCCAGATTGAAAAAGAAATACTTATTCTTAAGGACTCTACTAGCAACGAAACTGAGACTAGTGCTTCTTCCAAAAAGAAGATCGAAATCCTCCCCAGACCCACTCAAAGTAAAACACAACCAAAAAATTCTGATTTGGAAAACTTAACTAAAGTTGTTCAAAAACTGTCAAATCAAGTTATAGACTTGAAAAGGTCGACCGAAGAAGCTTCCTCGAGAAAAGGCCCTTATAAACCCCCTTTATGGAAACCTTTTCCTACCAACCGACCTAACCCAACCACCGAAGGCCTAAATCTAGAAAGTTTGCAATGTACCCTTCAAACAATTCTAGAAGCCCAAGATAACTTGATGCCTCCTAATATTCCTGAGGAGGTAGTTGAACAAGAGACAGCTCAAGAAGAAGAGTCTTCTCCAAACATTTTTGGACACTTCTCGGATAGCATCTTTCAAGTTAACTTCGAGACAGTTCATCCTTATAATACCAGGAGTAAGACTGCAAACAAACCTTCTACCGAAAACACTACAACTTCGCCTCCAAAGCAATATAAATCAGCTGAGACTAAACAAAGTAATGTGAACCCCAACTTAGATTATGATGTTGTTGAAGATCTTAAAAAGTTAAGAGCTAACATTTCTATTTATGAGTTATTGAAGTTTCCATTTTTGTTACAAAAAATGTTACAAAATATTTTAGAGAATGGGAAAAATGGTAATTCTAATGGTAACAAGGTTGTGCAAAACAAAGTTCCCCAGAAGACTTCCACTAAAAATATTCCCGATCCTCAAGATAAAGGAAGCCTTCCTGTAAATAATGTAAATAATGTAAATAATGTAGATAAAGTAGCTTTAGAAATTGCGAGTAAAAATCCACAAGATACTACTCTTAGTACTCACAAAAATGTACCTCCTTTCCTATTAACTTTCGAGATCTTTAATAGAAACGTGCACAATTGTATGGTAGACTCAGGGGCGTCATCCAATGTGATGCCTTGGTCTGTATGCCAGAAGATTAACGCTAAAGTTGAACCCTCGACTTTAAAAATCATACAACTTGATCGGACAAATGTCAATGTTATAGGCGAACTAAAGAATGTACTTATTATATTATCGTCTAACCCCAAGGTTCATCAAGTTATTGATATAATTGTTGTGGATATTCTAGAAGTGTATGGCATGTTTTTAATCAGGGAGTGGTCGGAGCAGCTACATGGTTATTTCGCAACAAATTGGTCTCATCTATGGCTTCCATAGAACGACAAGCCTAATAAAATCAAAGTAAATCGTGAGCGCTACCTCAAGTTCACGGTCACAGATTTGAATGATCCCAACGAACCGTATAAACCTTCTGTTGATTCACCTGAAGTACAAGGGATGGACACCTTCTTCGGCAATTTCATGGCCGAGGCTTCACCTATCACCAATCCAGAACAGCAATCCGAGATTGTAGCATATATGCAGCCAACAGCTTCCATGCAACGATCCCATGTACCCGATGCAAATCAAATTTGGTCTCTGTATTTCGACGGGTCAAAGTCCAAAGAAGGAGCTAGAGCAAGTTGTGTTATTATCAATCCAGCAGGTAACAAAACATTAATTGCATGTAGGTTGGAATTTGAATGTACTAATAATACTGCAGAATATGAGGCTTTACTGCAAGGTCTCAGAAAAGCTTTGGATATGAACATTCAAAATTTAACCGTCTTTGGCGACTCTGAAATAGTGGTTAGACAGGTAAGAGATTATATCCACTATCTGTCTCCGCATCTAAAAATCTACCAATCCGAGGTATGGAATTTAATGAATAAATTTTTTGCTTTCAATATAAATTCTATTCCTAGATTGAGTAACTCTGAAGCAGATTTATTAGCTAATGTAGCTTCTAAACTTCTTCCTGTAGAAGGCTTATCCCCAGACGCATTCTCAGTTGAGCTGTCGTTTCGGCCATCCATTCCCAACAACATCACGAACTGGAGAGTATTTGACGACGATCAGCAGATTATTAACTTTCTGCACATGGAAGAAACCTTTCAAGGCGCGGTGATAGACGAACACACACACGATGACAATTTGCGCGATTTCACGGTAATACCAGATCCGAGAACTCCCGAATATTCATCGGATATGGTAAAATCGATCCCTAAATCTATAGTTAGATTAGAGAAGTTTTATGATTTTCAAGATAAATTTAAAAAGACGGTCAATTGTAAAACCAATAGTTCCTCGTTATCTTATGAAAAAGTGAACTTAGGAACTAATGAAAATCCTCAGTGCATTAATCTAGGGTTGGGATGTTATCAACAAGTAAAAGTTGCATTTATTAACTTGTTCAAAGAATTTAAATATGTCTTTGCATGGACGTATGACGACCTTAAAACTTCCAACCCTAACATCATATAACATGTCATCCCGATGAAGCCCCAAACCTTACCCTTTCAACAAAAACTAAGGAAAATGCACCCCAAGCTCGAACCGACCATTCAAAAAGAATTGAATAAGCTCCTAAATGCTAAGATAATTTTTCCTGTTAGACACACTCAGTGGGTTTCTAACCTTGTCCCAGTCCGGAAGAAAAACAGGGAAATTCGACTCTGCGTCGATTCCCGAAACCTTAATAGAGCGTCTGATAAAGATAACTATCCTGTCCCACCCATGGAACATATCCTTCAACAGGTATCTGGTTCCAAGAGGCTATATTTACTAGATGGTTTCTTTGGATACAACCAAGTCCTAATGTCTCCACCAGACCAACTTAAAACTACCTTCCGTACTCCGTGGGGCACTTATGCTTATCGTAAAATGCCCTTTGGATTGATTAATGCTGGTGCTACCTTTCAGAGAGCAATGGACATTGCTTTCTGAGGCTTAATCAATCAGTCCGTCATAGTTTACTTAGATGATGTGACTATATTTTCTAAAAACAAAAATGATCATCTAGCTCACTTACGAGCCGTCCTACTGCGATGTCGCAAATACGACATCTCCTTGAATCCCAAAAAATCCATCTTTGCAGTAAAACAGGGTAAACTCTTAGGATTCATTGTGTCTAGTGAAGGGATGATTATTGACCCCAAAAGGACTCAAGTCATCGCAAAACTTCCCCCTCCTACATCCAAAAAATCAATGCAGTCTTTCTTAGGCCAGATTAACTTCATGAGAAGATTCGTCCCTGGTTTCTCCGAAATGGTCAGGCGTTTACAGAATCTGATTAAGAAAGACACCCAATATCACTGGGGACCCCTAGAAAATCAAGCTTTTAATGCAATAAAGAAGGCCATAATAGACGCTCTGTCTCTCATGAGCCCAGATTTTTCAAAAGACTTTACACTCTACACTTTTGCTTCTGATCGTTCCTATGCCACCATCCTAACCCAAAAGAATGCCGAGAACAATGAAGTACCCATTGCCTTTATGAGATCTGCTTTCAAAGGTGCTGAACTTAATTACCCAGCGGTAGATCGGCAAGCCTACACTGTTTTCAAAGAAGTTAAGAACTTCCGGTCCTATCTTTTGAAGTCAAGGATGAAAGTCATTGTCCCCTACCCAGCCGTGAGGAACCTGTTAGTGCAGAAGGAGCTAGCAGAAAAGAGAGCTAACTGGGTCACCTCCTTGCAGAAGTATGATTTAGAAATCACCCCAACTCAGATAGTGAGAGGCCAAGGGTTATGCAAGTTAGTCACTGATTCAATAGCAGGACAGCAAGAAGAAAGCAATACGTCAAACCTAGGACAATGCGATCAAAGTCTAATCTGTTGCGCACAAAACCTGGTTAGTCCTTGGTACGACGATATAAGATTCTGTCTTGAACATGGGTCAACCCCCCGTCACTTGGACCCTGCTAAAAGAAGAGTGTTGAGATTAAAGTTTGCCTCCTTTCATCTGGTTAATGTTATCCTGTTTCGTCAGAGTTTTGACGGCGTACTGATGCGTTGTCTTGAAAAAGACGAAGCAGAAAAAGTCTTCCTAGAGTTGCATGCAGGAGAAGCTGGTGGTCATTTTGGTGGTGACACCACTACTCATAAGGTTTTGAGAGCTGGTTATTACTGGCCCATGATTTTTAGAGATGCCCATGCCTTGTGTCGTAAATGTATCATTTGTCAGAAAGCATCAGGGTGGTTACAAAAACCAGCCTTTCCTTTGCGGCCCGTTTTAGTAGATTCTCCTTTTCAGCAGTGGGGCCTTGATATCATAGATCCAATTAACCCTCTGTCCTCGCAACAACACAAGTTTATTGTGACAGACAAAGATTACTTTAACCGATGGTCTGAAGCTACTGTGTTAAGAACTGTCAACACTAGTCAGGTAATTGCCTTTCTAAATTCGAATATTATCACTCGCTTCGGTATCCCTGACTGTTTAGTTTTCGACAATGCTTCTTACTTTTCCTCTCTTGATATGGGTGAGTTCGCTTTGGAAAAAGGAATTAAGTTGAAGTATTCTGCTAGCTATTACCCTCAGGGCAACAGATTGGCAGAATCAACAAACAAGAACTTGATCAGAATCATCAAGAGAACGGTGGTTGAAAATCACAAAAATTGGCACAATGCACTGCTAAACGCGTTGTGGGCTGATGGGGTAACGCCAAAATATGTTGTGGGTAACTCCCCCTTTTTTCTCATATATGGCAGAGAAGCAATTCTGCCACCTCACATTCTTCTTCCTTCACTACAGTTGTCACAGAAAGTTCAAGAAGAAGATTGCCCCCCTTTAGAAAACTGAATTAATGCTTTGATGAAGCTAGAGGAAGTAAGAGCCCAATCTAAACAAAAGTTAGATCAACATCAACAACTGGTTAAAAGCTGGTTCGATTCTAACTCTGCTTCTGATAGGAATTTTGAAGTAGGCGACCTCGTCCTGAAATGGGACAAACCTCACGAGGGAAAGGGAGAGCACACAAAGTTCCAAAACCTATGGCTTGGACCGTTTTTAATTACTGAAAAGTTGGGTCCCAGTTCTTATCGATTGAAAAATCTTGAAGGGCAGCCTGACACCTACCCGGTGAATAGCCAAGCCCTGAAGAGATACTTTGCTTGATGAATAACCTTGTATATTATGTACATATTTTGTTTTTGTTTGATTTTTCATTTGCTTTTTGTGTTTGATGTTTCTTTTAATTTATCAGCTTGTGTTTTTGAAATGCACATACCTGTGTACACTGAGCTATTCAGACAAAGACAATAGAAAATTCCCTCGCTGAAATAACTTCTGAGAAATTTGTATGAACATCAATGACATATTTCTGAAATTTTTGTTGGAAAAGTTTGTTGTTCGAAAGAAGATCACTGATTTCAATCTCTAAGTAAAGCTTATCATGATCATCTATTATCTTTTTACACTGTCCCTATTCCGTAAAGGAATGACTCAGAAGACGTCTCCTTGTCTTAGGAAGTTGTTTTTGTAAATAAAACATCTCTAGATCTAAATAAAGGACAGTTCTAAAAAAAATAAAAATCTGATGAGGTCTAAAAAATATGTTAAAATATCATGATTTTCAGCGTCACCCTGCTCATATCTATAAAAAAAAATAAAAAAAATAGATTATTAATAAGAGTTGTGGGAAGTTCTTGTAAACCTGCCGGGATGCTGAATAGGTCTACTGGAAGCGGGTAAATGCATGCATGGCGCCAAGACAACTTCGCCGGGGTACTGAACAAGCCTGCTGGCAGTGAAGCAATGTCAGGTATATGAAAATTTGAAAATAAGTAACCTCTTTAATGTCCTTTATTCTGATCCAGAACTTCTTGACAGGATACAAATGTCAGAGTGGGTTAAATGGAAACCCTGTCGAGGCTATAGACGCCTGCCGGCAGCAATGGCTCGGTCAACAGTATTAGAGATTTTATCTTTAATATCGTGATTCGCTAGTCTTAAGACTGTTATCAGTTTTCATCTTTAAAAAAAAAAAACACTGCTGGAATAGTTGGTTAATGATGATGTTTATACAATTTTCTGGTTGTTATTTTTGAGTTGGAATTATCTTTGTTGTTCTAATCTGAATTTGTTCCTTTTGGTAGAGATAACTGCTTCTACCAGTGTGTCGCCATTGTTGGCAGCCAATTCACATTTTTCCACTGTCTTACAAGCTGCCTACACCAATGTTTTGCAAACATCAATTTTTCGTCACAATTTTCAAATAAACGACACTTTTATTTTTTGCGACATTTGCACATTTACCTCCATTTTGTTTTCACGACTGTAAGCGTGAAAACTTCATCTTTCGTAGTCGCATTCAAGTCATTGTTTGAACTATCGTTATCCTGGTCGATATGCCTATTGCGCTTACATTTCACTTATCATTATAAAGCTTGCAAAAGTCTTTTGATCTGCACTCATTGGGCATTCTTTGACTGATTATGTATTTTCGTTTCATTAAATTGCGATGCATTGACAGTTGAATTTACATGTGCTTTGATTTTATTTACTTGATCACTGGTTTCATGAAAATGCATAGGTGTTGTGTTTAAATCTTTCATATATATCTTTTAAATGATACCTATGTTTATGTTTTCAAAATTATTGGCATTTTGATTATATGAAGACCCATTGGCACCTTGGTTTAACTCTTGATATGAGCTGTTACAATACATTGGCGCATTGTCAAACATTTGGTATTGGTTTCAAATTGTATGTGGATGGTTTAAAACTTTGACATAACATTGATTGTGCGCGTTAGTTTATACACTTACTATTGATTTCATTGGTCATCCAAGTGATGTGATTGTTAAACTATACTATAATGGGTTGAATAGCTATGTAAGTCGGCGGTTGTACTATGGCAATAACTATTATGCATGGCAGAGATAAGCTCCACCACCTTCGCACGATGACATTAATTCCTATCCCTTATCCCTGTTTCGTTTCTATTCACTCGGGTAACCCTGTGCGCACTCTACTCCTGTGTATTCTATGACCCAAACCCTGGCTCGTTCACTTTGTGCTCGGCTCCATGGCACCGGTGGTGTGAATCAAACCAAACGGTAGCCAAGCCTTGTTGTTATTTGACAATGCCCGGAAGGACTTGGAGGATAATGGTTGGCTCACCTTTATACACCGATTTGAGGGTTTTAATCTCTGTGTTGCACAACAGTTCGCTTTGACTTTCGATGGTTGTAGAGCCAAGGTGGGTGACATCCAGTTGGAAATCGATGAGAAGTTTATTAGTTCTGCTACAGGGTTACCTACCACGGGCCAGCGTTGGTTCAAAAATTCGAAAGTGGAAGAGGTTCCATGGCCACTACTGTTCATCTCCAGAAAGGTCACCTCTTGTGACAGAGGTATGCCCATCTCTTCACTTAAACCACAATGGCATGATACTCTGATGGTAGTCAAACAGTTCGTGACTTGTGAAGATCGATATGGACTCGTTTTTCTCTACCACCTACATTTGTTAATGAATTTTATGGGATACTCGTTGAAGATGCCCTTTTACTTTCATCGTAGCCTATATAAAATGTCGAAAAGGTTTAAAAGGCAGAAGGCCGACAGTATCCTATTCCACCATGGACTAATTAAACTTATCGTTGTTTATCACTTGAGTTTGCATGGTGATAGCTAGAGAACTTTCATCGCTCGAAATGGTTTTGATGACACAGACCCTGTCCAGGTTGACAAGCATGTGGTTATGGAAACCAAGGTCGATCCACCCGTTCCCTTCCATGTCCTACTGCCATCTCCTAAGCCCTCGGTCAACCCTGACATAGATTTACCAAACATTGTAGCAGAGAAGGCCGAGGCTATTAAAAAGCCTGCGAGCAAAAAGGCTAAGGCAAACCCTACTGTTATTGCTAAGGGTAAAAAGAACACTCGGCTTATTTCAAGAATGGCTAGGAATAAACCTAAACCCTCTGCTGAGAAAAATCCCATCGTCTTTAGTGAGGATTCAGATTCTGACATAGAATGTTTTCTAGCCAGTGAGTACTCTTACTCATAGGGTTTATGCCCCAAACCACCTTATGATTTCATTTCGAATCTTCCCCCTTGCCTAAGAAATAATCCTAGCTACCCTAGGATCAAACTGCCTAACGAAACCCTTGGCAATGTAATCAAACCCTCACCTGCTTTTTTGAAGCCCACACAGTCGCCCTATGACCAATTTGATTTATGGTTGGAACGATACTACATCGATGTTCCCATACTCCAATCGAAAATCCAATCATTGGAAAATCAAGTTGCAGTATTGACCAGTCAAAGAGACCAGCTCCAAGCAACTGATAGGAAGCAGAGGAATGTTGGTTCCATCGTTTTCAAGAATGTTGAATCGGCCACAGCCATTCTCAACTCCAAGTTGTCATGACCAAGCCGTCTGCTCGTCATACAGGCATGAAATTCATATCAATTGCATTGTGTGAATGACCAGGATTAATATACTGATTTGAATCTTGTTTTTAAACAGCTCTATCATTCGAAATGACTCAGTCATAATGTTAACCATCCTATATACATTTCGCTTTGCTAAAATAAATGGAATTTCGTTTTAGATACATGACTTGATCATTCCCAGTTTAGCCATTGATAGATTTTTATTGGATTTGAATGGTTTTCCTTTGGATTTGATTTGTTCATTTGTTTGATTAAGTTAACGAAACTAATGGTCTGCTTTCAATTGAATTCGTTTTGTATCTACTCTGAACAGGAAGTTTTTCATACTCAATTTAGAATACGATCATGTTTGGATATGATTTCGTTATGGTTCGTGTGTTGTGATTGGCAAATGATTTCATTGAGTTTGGTTGTTACGATCTTTTAATATATGCTCTGTCATGTAATCTTCTAAGAACAAGAATACAACTTTGTTCGGTCTCATTTTGGAAAGAACGACTCTGTTTTTACAAAAATGATGCTCTCATTTAAGCCTGTGCAAATACACCCGAATCATGGAATGGTTTTGATTTGTAATAACTATGTTAAAACCTTAACTATTCGATTCACTCTTATTCTGATTGGATTATCCCATATCTCGAGTTGGCAAGATTGTTTTATGAGTTGAATTCGTATTATAATTACTGCTCTGTTTGATTTGTAAAACGAAATGGTCAACCCAGGTTATCTCTATCAAATCCGGTTATAATTCGTTTGAATGGAACGCTTTTAATCAAAGTCAATCGATCTTGTTTGCCCAATTTGCAATAACAAACGATCGGATAATTCTTATGAATTCTGTTACCAATTAATTGATCTTGTTATGATTTTATTTGAGTTGATTTTCGTACCAGTTTGAGTTAATCCGCTCATGGCATGAATCGTTTGCTATGTCATTACAGTTATAACGATTTGAAAATGATCTTGTTGGATTCGATTGTATCTTCTGTTGATAAGGCAGCATAACAATTGCCTACGATTTGTTTTGATTATATCAGTTTCAAATTGATATCAAACGATTTCACAACTGTAGATTATGATTCTGTTCATTCGATTTTATGGTAACAAAAGAAACAGAGTACGCATATCTCTGTAACCATTTGATTGACCTTGATCCTGTTTGACTTCGAATGGTGTAACAATTTCCATTTTAATGATTCATTTTCAAATAGCTATTGGATATTAATTGAATTTAATTCTTTAAAATATTTTCAATCGATTTCAATGCTGATTCTGTGTCTTATTTAGACCAGCTACAGAATCGCAAGATTCTGTAGCTAGTCTATAGAATTAGATCTTTATCATTTTCTTAATAAAGGACCCTTCTAACTTGTCCATTTTTTACCCTTTTCAGGTAAATTCGAATTGCATGGGATATGCTGGACAGTTTAGGAGATGTTTTGTGATTTAGTTTTTATGCTAGGTTCCTAGTTTAGTCAGACTTGGGATATCTTCCCATATTTTATGTAAACAGTTTTGATAACTTCCACAGGGAGGTTTTACCTTGTGGAAAAACTTTAAATACTTATTAAATTTTGTAATAAGGATCATCCTCACTTGTGGGAGAACCAAGCTATGGATTTCTAATACAAACTGAGACAGAAGTTGATGTTCTGCTACAGCTTTCGCTTTCATTATATCAATCTTTTGTTTCAAGTTTATGCATGTCATTTGTAATTGATTATAGACTACTTTAGTTATCATAGTCTATTGCAGCATGATGTGATTTAATTAATGTGATCCATGTCTGATTGCTTTCATTACTTTAACAAATACAACAATTACTTAGTTTAGTTAATGAACGACGGATTTCTCTTCTTCATCAATTGAATTATTTTGTATAAGTCTTTGCATACAGGTTTATCTAACTGTGAAGACTTATAAATCATATGATTGTTGTGCTTTTTATGTCTTGTCTGTCCTGTAAGAAAATCATCATACATAGGACAAATCTGGAGCGTTTTCCAGGTCAGTTTATAATTTATTTTTGTTAGTTTTTTTAGTATAATATTAGTAGTTTAGTTAGATATATGTTAGTTAGATTTGTATTTAGATTTAGTATATTAGTTGTTTAGTTTGTTTTATTTTGTTTTATTTATGTTCATAAAATTATAAAATCAACAAAAATATCTTTCTCTGTCTTAGGGCAGAATGCAAATGAGTTTTTTAGGTTTTATTCAAATCTGTAAATTGTAGATATTGTACATTTTGTGAATAAGTTATATTTCCATTAGTAGTTAATTAGTTAGAGTTAGTATAGTAGTAGTTAGTAGATTGTATATAGAATAGTTAGTTTAGTTTATTAGTTTGTTTTAGTTAGTTTTAGTTAGATTAGTTTAGTTTGTTTTAATTATTATTGTTAGTTAGATTAGTTTTTGTAGATTAGTTTTCTTTTGTTTTATTAGAACCTTAGATAGGCTAATGGAGTCGCTAAACCTATCAGGGTGGTTCATCCCAAACGGCTTGGGTTATTAGACAACCTCGGACCAGTTCCACTCTCTCAGTTGACGGACGGTCGATTTCGCCCATCAACAAGTTCCTTTGTAAATATATTTTGAGGCCAGAGCACCTATGTGATTATTAGGCCAGGTAGCCTGGATTGCTAAAAGGCCAACATGCCTATATTGTAATTTGTAATCATGCTCATATTATTAATAAAATAAATCACCATTGCAAATCGACCAAACAAAAAGAGACATAGGGATAAACTCCACTAGAAAGGGAAATGGGGATAAGAGTATAGGAAAAGGGCTAAGCTAAGGGGGCTTAAGCTCAAAGGAATATTATATTAATATTCCTAAAGTTTAAAGTATGGATATAACTTTATATACCCTAATTTTCTAAAGTAGGGATAAGGGAGTTCCTTGGGGGGAATGTGTCATTAAGGGAACATGCAAATATATTTTGGGTATTTAGTACATTTCCCCATCATTTAATCATTTTTCCAGCATGATTCCATCCTCTGTACTTGGAAGCAATACTATGCATTTGTACTAGTATTGGGAAATACTGGGAGCATTTTCTGGGAAAAATGCAACTAATGAAGCAGGTTTCCAAGCATGCACGTTGTTGAAGAGGCGGGTTTTCAGGCCCATGAGTGATTGAAGAGGAGGGTTTTCAGGACTGTGAGAATTCTCTATAGGTGATAGAAATGTTGGGAATTAATTCCCAAGGTGCCAAGCTGCAACTACAGGGCTCTGAGACTTCCTGTCTGGCATGTTATTGAATCCCCAAAAGGGAAGTGAGGTATTCAAAGGGTTGTTGAGCCAAGAAGGGTCACACTTCCTATGGTGGGAAAAGCATGTGGGGAATGAGGGACTATGGTTTTTTACCTTGTGTTGGCACCTGAGTCTAATTTTTTATGTTTTCTGGGAGACCTTATCCTAGGTTAGGATTCCCTTGCCTAGGTGGCGTTTCAAACCTAGCTCGGGGGTAACCCACTGCTAAGAGCTATAAGTAGTGCGATCTATGGATGGGAGGAATGTGGAAGTTCTGCATGTAGTTGGTGTTTAATCATAATATAATTTTCTCTTATGTGTTGTGTTAATTACTCTGTGTGTAATTATCTATTTGTTGTTATGGAGTCTCTGTCATAATTATGTTTATGAATCATTATTTTTTTCTTACATAACTATGTTCATGTGCAGAGAATTATTATTAAATTTATTGGTATCAGAGTTTCATAAATTTGGTGTGGCATTACCCAGCAGGGAATTGGGGATGCTACAAAGTGGTATTAGAGATACATTTTTCAACACTGAGCCTGCATGGGCTAATTAACAGAGCATGGAAAAATGAAATTGCAGAATAAGCATGCAAATGGTTTGACAGAACGATGGAGTGGGAATGTCTACAATTCGTTTGTTGAAATTGTAGTAGTGAAATTAGGGAAATTTCATAAGAATTTTGAGGGAATTTAGCCAGGGATTAGAAATCCCCAAAATTTAATTGCATATTGAACAAATTTGAGCCCGAAGACAGTCAAATTTTAATTTTACAATAAGTTACAATGACAGAAATTGTAAAAATTCCTTAATTCCTGAATAAATTTGAATGAGATTCATACCCAAGAATGTCGACCAGCAGTGAATGCAAGAAATTGGTTGCTACAGTGTTTGAATTGGTATTTATTGGGGTGAAATTGGACAAATTAGGCAAAAGCCCCAATTTATGCAGTGTAATTCATGGTGATTTTGACATGGATGAGTGGAATTTTTGTGTACAGAGACTGAATTTGTGCTTATAGGACAAAATTTGGCCATATAGAGCTTAATTGTAGAGCTATAATGGTAGAAGAAGAAATAATTAAGCAGAATTGGGAAAAGTCCCCAAATTTTGTCATAAATTTATGGAGATTCAAGGAGAAAAATGACGAATTTTGTATGTGGATGCTGAATTGGTATTCATAGGAACAAATTTGGTTATATGAATCTAATATAGTGCTTCAATGGTGGCTAGAGGAATAATTTCAAATTTGGGCATTTTTGGAAATTTCAAAAAATTCGACAAAATTGGAAAATTTGGGAATTTTTTTTCCGTACCTTGACGTCAGCCTAACATGGAGGGTACGTGTCATTTGACATGGAATAATGGTGATCTGTACCATAATTATGTATATCTCACTATGGTAGGTACACGGTGGTATGGTGGAATATGTGTCATGTGTCTTGGCGCCATAGAGGCGACACCTTCCTACCCAGCGGAACCCTGAATCCCAGACACACGGAAACCCTACGTTAATTGCGGGGGGGGGTCCGGGGTGGTTACATTAACCAAAATCTGGGGGGTCACAATGCACTAGGGAATGAAACATCAACATGGTATTAACCTTGGTTAGGTTTTGCATCCCCTCCCCCCTCGATTAATGGTCGATAGGTCGGGGGTCTCGCAATGCCACGTGGGTCGTTGGTTGTCGTTGACACCCACTGCACCATAATTGTTATATCATTTCAAAGAGAAAATTTGTGTGCCAAGGTAAATGGGTGCAGGATGGGGATTTCCAATCCCCACAACCCAATAAAACACCACTGTGTGGTGACTAGATGGTGGGATCCGAAAATAAAGGTAAGTGTGCCAATAAATAAAGGAAATGGAAGGAGTAAGGTGAAAGAAGAAGAAGGTAGAGGCCAATGGGGCATAACCGGGTGGCCAGGGAGTTGACATGGCACAAAATTTCAGTTACAGGTGGAAATTGAATGCTACACTAGCATTCAAGTCAACACCAGTTATCCATAATTTATAGAAAATAATGTCTTATTCTCAGAAAATGGGTGATTTACTAAGTGTTCAAGTTGAAGGCCATTTTCAAAGGCCTAAACAACATTTTCTGGAAATCAAAATCATATGAAACTATGTGTCCTTCCAAGATATGTATTTTTTGTATCTAAAATAATAGAGCTCGAAGATAAATTTCTAATGATGTAAACCATTCATCAAACGGAGTTAGTATGAAGAAGTTACAGGCCGAACTGTGCAGGATAAATTTGAGACCCAATTAACTTCCAAGGGCCATAACTTCCTTCTCTTGAATTAAATTGGGGCACAGGAGAAGTATAAGGAAATATATTCATCCATATAAGACAACCATGTAGTCAAAACATAAATATGGGGACATAAAAATGCACAAGATGACATAGAAGATACATGTAGCTTTCTGGGATAAAAAGGTAGATTGGCCTTAAACTTCAGCAGGCTATATCTAGCATCCTGTAGCTCGGGTAAAGACGAAACTTGGTCAGAATGACTAGAATAAGATCATTAAGGAACCCAATTTAGTTATTGTTAAATTTTCTAAGGAGCAAGTGCAATGGTGCATAAGAACATTTAAGAAAAAATTGCTCCTGGTTGAAGGAATTTTTGGGTAATAATCAAATGACTATAACTTTTTTATCATAATCAAAAATTGAGCCCCCGGATGGGGTGCTAGTGCAGACCACCTAGCACGAGGAGGAGGAACAGATTGGCCAATGAGGCATGGAGCCATGTGATGAGCTCATGCCATCGCCTGCCACCCCAATCCTACATTAACTCACCATTACGACGTTGCAGTGGCTTAACTATGCAACTTACTTCTCATTTTACGATTCATTCCATGGCCTGGTTGCTTGTGTTCACCTCCCGACTCCGCTCACGACCCGAATGGCTCTCCCCTCCGCTGCCATGGCCTGATTCAAACCAAACCTTCATGATAATTGTAGCCCCTGTTCGTCTCCAGGCACTCTACCTCTGCCTATTGCACCTGGTTTCCTTCAACTTTCACGCAACGAACCTCATGCCGTGCCAAAGGGGGTGGCCGCAAAGAGGCTCTCCATGGAAACCTCGTCGGCCTTCTGTCTCGCCCCCTGAGTCACCTTCCACTTGCTCCTCCCCGTCCCTCCAGCCCGAGCCAGTTCTTCCTGCCTACCCCACCCCGCCTGTATCTCAGTTTGACTGCTTAACTATCATCTCTAGACCGTCGTGTTCCTCCTCGCGACACCTTTTGGTCCCCCCAACGATCGAGTCCCCCCATGCACCAGTTATTGAATCCTCAAGGAAGACTGTGGGAGTGCCACCTCCTCCTCGCAAGCCTCAGAACAACGAGAACTAGTCCTCTGACTCTTTCTTTGACATGCAGCTGAGAAAAAGTATCACTATTCTCTTCGGTCTGGTCTTCGAACTTTGTCAGGGGGTGGAGGACCTTCAATTCCATCTGCAGACCACGGATGGAAAAGTCGTGGTCCTTCTTCAAATCCTTTCCTCCCTCCAAGAGGCTTTCCCCTCAAACCCGACAGGTGCAGCTTTAGCAGAGAAACCCTATGAAGCGACCAGTGAAGGAAATTCCCAGACGCAGCGCTCCGCAGGGAATGGGATGGTGCAAGACAAGAATGAGGACATGGCCATGGAGGTGGACACAAGACAACGTGTGCTGCAGGACACCTCGCCAGATGCCGACAGAGATGAGAGAAACGTGGAAGCTGGAATGTAGTGGGAAAATCAAGTGACATTCGTCGAGGAGGAACCTTGGTCCGAGGCCGATCACGCCACTTGGCCAGGTTATTTGCCAAATGTTTAAGCCCATAGGAGCCCTTCAAGTTTCAATAGTTTCTCTTTTTTAGTTGTTGTCCAGACAGTTTGAGACTGTTTTATTAGACTGTTAAACTACCTATGTTTGACTCCCCTGCTAGCTGGACTAGTTTCCCCTCTGTTGGGGCAGTCCAGTAACTACAGTATGGCTAATTTCTATATTTTGTACCTTTAATTTGGTTTTTGAAGGCCTCTTATATATAAAACTTCTTACTTACAAAAAAAAAAAATCAGAAATTGAGAAAGAGAGAAGTCATTGGAAAGGTATGAGATGGGAGAATCTAGTTAGGTACCCATAATTGTGATTTGAGTAGCATAATATTCCAAGAATTCAGAGAAAATATTTCTGACAACCGTAAAGGGGAAAAATTGTGCATATATTACCAGATTTGTATATTGTGGTTGTATGCTTTCTTTAACTAGAATTTTTAGAATTGATATCTCATATCGTAAATGTGTTGAAAGAAAAGGTTAAGGTTGATGATAAAACATAGAAAATTGTATTTAAAAATGTGGTATCTACATGTATGAGGAACAAGGTAGGGTTAGTTCTTCAAAATGTGGAATGATTTCTTGAGCATCAGCCTAAGAAGTGGGAAGTGTATCTACCGTTGGTAGAGTTTTCCTACAATAATGGTTATCATGAATGATTGAAAATGAGCTCATTTTACGTTTTGTATGGCAAGAAGTTTATAGTTCCAATCAGTTGGGATAGTCCAGTGGATAGAATCACACTTGAACTTAAGCTTGGGATTATGACCATAGATGAGTATGAAAGGAGATTCTAAGAACTGTTGAAATATGTTTCTTTCATCAAGGATGAAAAAGTTAAGTTTTATAGGTACTTGAGTAGGATACCATCATTTATCAGTGATAAGATACAGTATGATGATCCAAAGACACTGGAGGAAAAAATAAGGAGGGATAAGTTCATTTACTATCAGCATAGAGGAAGACGAAATTTCCAAAATGCTTGGGAAGACAAGAAGAAAAAGAAATATGGAACAGAGGAAGAAGGTAACCAAGCCACCATTCTTTAGAAATAACTCTCAAGGACAGCCAGTTTCTATGGATCCTAGAATGATTGAGACAATGGGGAAAATACCAAGGTAGCCACCTATTCAATGTTGGGTTTTTGGGGGACACCACATGTACAGGGATTGTCCTCATAGATATGAAAAGTGAGGACTATTCATAATATATAGTAGGTTGATATAGTGGAATACATGGGAAGAAATGTACCAAGGATCTATGCATCTCTGGACAACAAGTAAGTTGACTTCCATTCTCATATGATTGAAGTGGAAGGAAAGATCAACAACCAACCCATTGTTATTTTAATTGATTTAGGAGTTAGTCGTATTTATCTAGATCATAAGAGGGTGGAAATATTTCAATTTCCAAGAAGCAAACTTGGAAAATATTGGTTGGTGAAGCTAGCTACAAGAGCTAAGAATAAATTTAATGAGATGGTTAAGCCATGCGCAAAGGACATGAATGGACTGAACACAAAAGATGATTTGAATATCATACCATTGAGATCATACGATTTCCTAATTGGTAGGAAAAGCATCATGTTATCCTAGAGTGTTATAATAAGGAATTTACCTACTTGGATGATGAAGGGAACTTGAGGACATTTCAAGGAATTCCCAGGGCAGTAACCATCAAAGAAGTTTCAGCCTTGTAGTTGAAGAAGTGATTTAGGAAAGGGTGTCAAATATTTGCAACACATATGGAAGAAACACCTAAGGATAAAGTGTCAAATGTTGAAGACTATGCAGTACTAAAATAATTTGAGGATTTATTTAAAGAAATACCAGGGTTTCGAATGAAAGTAGATATTTATTTCTCTATAAATTTGATGTCTGGAGAAAACCCCAGTATCCAAGACTCCTTATAGGATGAGTACACCAGAGTTGAAGGAATTGCAAAGGAAACCTGAGGAGATTTTGAAGGAGTATATACACCCAAGTGTGTCACCTTGGGGTGCCCCAGTGTTGTTTTTGAAAATTAAGGATGGAACCTCGAGGCTTTGAATTGACTGTAGGAAGTTGAACAAGGTAACTGTGAAGAACAAATATAATTTTCCAAGGATAGATGATCTTTTTTATTAGTTGAAAGATGATAAGATATTCTCCAAGATTGATCTTAGTTCAGACTATCATCAGGTGAGAATTAAAGAAGAAAAAATCAACAAGACTTCCTTCAGAACAAGGTATGGCCATTATGAGTTCACAGTGGTGCCATTTGGGTTGTCAAATGCACCAGTTGTCTTCATGTGCTTAACGAATGGTATTTTCAAGGAATACTTGGATAAGTTTGTCATTGTCTTCTTAGATGACATCCTTGTATGTTATAACTCTGAAGAAGAGCACGAGAAACACTTGAGGATGGTGTTACAAATATTGAGGGAACATTAGTTGTATGCCAAATTGAGAAAGTGTTCATTCTACTAGAAGAAAATTCATTATTTGGGCCATATCATTTCAAAGGAAGGGATAACAGTGGATCCAGAAAAGATAAGGTACATTAAAGGGTGTCCAACACCGAGGAATGTCTTTGATGTGAGATCATTCATGGGGCTTGCGGGTTACTATATAATATTTATTGAGGGATTCTCAAAGATTGCACACCCAATCACTTCCTTGAAAAATAAGGGTGTGAAGTTTGAGTGGACATCAAATTGCAAAAGAAGTTTCCAACACTTGAAATATTTGTCGATCGTTGCACCAATTTTGAGAATTGTTGATCCTAATGAAGATTTTATAGTATGCATTGATGCATGTAAAGAAGGGCTTGGTGGAGTCCTTAGTCAGAATGGGCATGTGGTATTCTATGAATCAAGGAAATTAAAGGAGCATGAAAGGAACTATGCTACTCATGATTTGGAATTGGAAGCCATAGTGCATTCCTTGAATATGTGGAGGCACTACCTCATGGGAAAATATTTGAGTTGAGGACACACCATAGTGGTCTGAAATATTTATTTGGACAACCAACTTTAAATGTCAGGAAAAGAATATGGTTGGAATTCCTTAGTAAATATGACTTTGATATAAATCATATCAAAGGTAAACAGAACAAGGTGGTGGATGCACTCAACAGAAGGGTGCATGAGATGCATGCTACAACCATTAGCATGTATCAAACAAATTTGAAAGAAAAAATTCTAGAGGCTACAAAATCATATCAGCAGTACATGGAAATAATGGAAAATTTTCAACAAGGTAATTTACAATAGAAAATTGAATACTATAAGATGGAAAAGGATGAAATTATCATGTACAAGGGAAGAATTTATGTGCCAAATTATCAGGAATTGAAAAATATGATATTAAAATAAATGCATAATGTTCCCTATGTTGGGCACCCAGGTTACCTGAAAACTATTGCAACTGTCAAGAGACAATATTATTGGCCACGTATGAAGAAAGAAGTTGTCAATTTTCATGAGAGGTGTTTGGAATGTTAAAAGGTCAAGGTTGAGAATAGACACCCAACTATTCTTTCTACAGTCATTGCCCATTCCTGAGTGGAAATGGGAAATTGTAATAATGGATTTCATCACTAAATTGCTCAGAACAAACAAGAAACATGATCCCATCATGGTGGTGGTGGATAAGCTTACTAAAGATTCCCATTTTATTCCAATGAACTTAACTCACAAGGAAGCTAACATTGTTGATATTTATATGAGAAAAATTGCTAGGTTGCATGGTGTACCTAATAAAATTGTGTTTGACAGAGATCCCAATTTCACATCAAACTTTTGGAAGGGATTATTTAAAGGATTTGGGATAAATATGAAGTTTAGGAAATCCTATCATCCAGAGTCATATGGGAAAACAAAAAGGGTAAAACATGTGATTGAAGACATTGTAAGGATGTATGTGATGTATAAACCATCAAAATGAGATGATTATTTTCATTTGGTTGATTTTTCTTACAACAATGGGTATCAAGCATCTCTAAAGATGAGCGCATTCAAGTCAATTTATGGTAGAAAGTGCAACACCAGTGATTTGGGACAACCTAATAGAGAGAGCAGTGGTTGGGACGGATTTAATTAGGGAAATGGAAGAGCAGATGGTGAAAATAAAACAAAATTTAAAGGTTTCCCGGGATGGGCAGAAAAGCTATGTTGATTAAGGTAGAACTCATAAAGAGTTTAAAGTGGGTGACCATGTGTTCTTGAAAGTAAATGCAAAGAGAATTTCCCTAATGTTGGGAAATTGTTCAAAGCTCGCAACACGTTATTGTGTTCCATTTGAAATCCTATAGAGGATTGGTCCTATTGCAGACATTCTTGCACGACCTACGTCAATGTGTATTCGTAATGTATTCCATGTAAATTTTCTTAAAAAGTATGTACCTTATGCTAATCATGTTATTGATTGGAATGTGATTGAGGTAGAGCCAGAAAGTGAATTTCAAGTGAAACTAGTTTGCATATTGGACTGGAAGATCAAACAACTCCAGAATCAACCATAGGGCTAGTAAAGATCCAATGGACCTGGTACAATATTCCTGAGGATGCAACTTGGGAGAACAAGGATGATATGAGGGCAGAATATCCGCATCGTTTTTAGGAATTTTGAAGTTTTGATTGTATATGTGTATATACTTCACTGAGTGTTAGAAAAATAGGACCGCGGAGCAATAAAATAAAACATATGAGGAAAAAAAACACAGAAGATACACAATACAATAGAGACACAAATATACATGGTTCACCCAATGTGGGCTACGTCCACCAGAGAAATTGCCAGGTCCTTCCTTTATTATTATCCAGCAAATGAAGGGATACAACCTACAACAAAACCCGTTGTAAATTTCTCTTCTTTATCTCACAATCTCCTCTCTTAGAATACAATACTCGCCATAATGCATACCCGCAATACATTTCCCTCATAACAGAGGGTTGCCTTCTAGGTCAAAAAACCTAACATAATTTCTACCGTTAGATCTTTGACCTTATAATGAACGGTCCAGATTTACAATGAAATTACAATATACATTTACAAGGCAGGTTTTCCTTTGGGGGATTCACCCCCAAGCCCCCCAGCCAGGGGGATAGGCCCCCTGGACCTCGTAGAGGGGGTACCCCGCCTCTGCACTCCCCCACATGGAAGAGTGTACATACTTCTGGGGTGTAAAGTCTTCATGGGGTATAAACACGACTAAAAGAAAGGACCTTTGTTAAGCTCTAATATTGGCTCATTACCCCTTAATTGTGGCATATTATATTAGTAATGTTATTTTATTTATGTCAGCTTTAGGCCATTAGTTGTAATTATACCTCCCAGTCTCCTATATATACCAAGGAGACATTTTCATTTTGAATCATCTTGTACTTGAACATTTAAG
>SNQJ01S0018278.1:4292-24908 GCA_010110895.2 Picea sitchensis
ATCTTTCTCCAAGATTCACGAGAGATACTACAACCCCAGACTTCACATCCATAAAAAATAACAAGTGTAACAAGAGTCTCAAAGAGGAGTTTCTTCTTATCCCAACTCCAAAGATCAGTTAATTTACAATTGTTTTCAAGCCCATAATAAGCTTTCCATCCCCCAATAATCTGTTTCTCAATGCTATAATTCCAATTAAGCTTATGGTGAATATCAATTCCAAAGATGGATCCTACATGGTAAAGTTGGGCTACAAAGCTTGGCAAGAAGAAGAACACCAAGGCCATAGAAAGTGGTCGTGGAATCCTATTATTTTCTTTAGTATTGCGGTTTAGAATTTGGCTCCAGAACTTCTTAGGATCCAGCTTATATAGTTGTGAAAGTTGCTCTTGCCTTTTATTGATATAGTGTCTTTTTTTCCTTTACATTAAATTTAATCTTGTGTAATGTAGAGTAAGTAAATTATATATTTTACATATATTTATATATAATATCTATATATATAATATTTATATATTTTGAAATTTTAAGATATTTTTTTATATCTATTTACATTAAATGTAATCTTTTCATTTGTAAAATTTAAATTTGTTAATTTAAAATTAATTATTTAAATAGTTAAATTAAATTGAATATTTACCTGTGGGCGGGACAAAAATTCCTAGGGAAATACACCTTCTGCGTTGGTCGTCTATAGTTATTCTGAAAGAACTTGGGGGTTGGGGGTTAAAGGACATTTGTCCTTTCACACATGCCCTAGCAAGCAAGAAACTCTCGAGGTTAACACAAAGTAACACCCTATGGGTACGTGTTATGAACTAAAAATATTTTTCCAACTTGACAATCGAAGAATGGTTCCAATCCTCGATAAAATCCTCAAAAGAAACATTAGTGTGGAATGTTTTTGTTGTTGCTTTCCCGTTGGCGAGTGCCTGAATGGCTTGGAAGGTGAGAAATGGTCGTAACATCCACCTGGGGGAGGACCCTTTGCTAGGGGCAGGGAATAATTTCAGACTATCAGAATACCTTCTCTGCGCTCTCCGAGATATCAGACTAGTGACCCTAAATGATGCATGTGTCAGGACCCCACAACCGAGAGTGCATGAGGGGTGCAAATCTACAGGTAGCCTTGGTCTCAAGGATGATCTAGCACTGGAATGTAACTCATGCATTAGTTTGTTATGTGAAAATTACATCATTGTGGACAAGGAATGTATGGACTCCTTATGTTGGACCAAAAATCCAAAAGATGGATCCTACACGGTAAAGTTGGGCTACAAAGCTTGGCAAGAAGAAGAACACCAAGGCCATTGAAATTGGTGGTGGAATCTTATTATTTTCTTTAGTATTGTTGTTTAGAATTTGCTCCAGAACTTCTTAGGATCCAACTTATATAGTTGTGAAAGTTGCTCTTGCCTTTTATTGATATAGTGTCTTTTTTTCCTTTACATTAAATTTAATCTTGTGTAATGTAGTGTAAGTAAATTATATATTTTACATATATTTTTATATTTTTAATTATTTTGAAATTTTAAGATATTTTTTTATATCTATTTACATTAAATGTAATATTTTCATTTGTAAAATTTAAATTTGTTAATTTAAAAATAATTATTTAAATAGTTAAAATAAATTGATTATTTACTTGTGGGCGGGACAACAATTCCCAGGGGAATACACCTTCTGCGTTGGTCGTCTATAGTTATTCTAAAAGAACTTGGGGGTTGGGGGTTAAAGGACATTTGTCTTTTCAGACATGCCCTAGCAAGCAAGAACCTCTAGAGGTTAACACAAAGTAACACCCTATGGGTACGTGTTATGAACTAAAAATATTTTCCCAACTTGACAATCGAAGAATGGTTCCAATCCTCAATAAAATCCTCAAAAGAAACATTAGTGTGGAAGTTTTTTGTTCTTGCTTTCCCGTTGGTTAGTGCTTGAATGGCTTGGAAGGTGGGAAATGGTCATAACATCCACCTGGGGGAGGACCCTTGGCTAGGGGCAGGTAATAATTTCAGACTATCAGAATCCCTTCTCTGCGCTCTCCGAGATATAGGACTAGTGACCCTAAATGATGCATGTGTCGGGATCCCACAACCGAGAGGGTGTTAGGGGTGGAAATCTACACGTAGCCTTGGTCTCAAGGATGATCTAGCAGTGGAATGGAACTCATACATTAGTTTGTTATGTGAAAATTACATCACTGTGGACAAGGAATGTATGGAATCCTAATGTTGGACCCAAAATCCAAAATATGGATCCTACACGGTAAAGTTGGGCTACAAAGCTTGGCAAGAAGAAGAACACCAAGGCCATAGAAAGTGGTGGTGGAATCCTATTATTTTCTTTAGTATTGTGGTTTAGAATTTGGCTCCAAAACTTCTTAGGATCCAGCTGATATAGTTGTGAAAGTTGCTCTTGCCTTTTATTGATATAGTGTCTTTTTTTCCTTTACATTAAATTTAATCTTCTGTAATGTAGTGTAAGTAAATTATATATTTTACACATATTTATATATAATATCTATATATATAATATTTATATATTTTTAATTATTTTGAAATTTTAAGATATTTTTTTATATCTATTTACATCAAATGTAATCTTTTCATTTGTAAAATGTAAATTTGTTAATTTAAAATTAATTATTTAAATAGTTTAATTAAATTGATTATTTACCTGTGGGCGGGACAAAAATTCCCAGGGGAATACACCTTCTGCGTTGGTCGTCTATAGTTATTCCAAAAGAACTTGGGTGTTGGGGGTTAAAGGGCATTTGTCCTTTCACACATGCCCCAACAAGCAAGAACCTCTAGAGGTTAACACAAAGTAACACCCTATGGGTACGTGTTATGAACTAAAAATATATTTCCAACTTGACAAACGAAGAATGGTTCCAATCCTCGATAAAATCCTCAAAAGAAACATTAATGTGGAAGTATTTTGTTGTTGATTTCCCGTTGCTGAGTGCCTGAATGGCTTGGAAGGTGGGAAATGGTCGTAGCATATGCCTAGGGGAGGACCCTTGGCTAGGGGCAGGTAATAATTTCAGACTATCAGAATCCCTTCTATGCGCTCTCCGAGATATAGGACTAGTGACCCTAAATGATGCATGTGTCGGGACCCCACAACTGAGAGGGCGTGAGGGGTGGAAATCTACAGGTAGCCTTGGTCTCAAGGATGATCTAGCAATGGAATGGAACTCATACATTAGTTTGTTATGTGAAAATTAGATCATTGTGGACAAGGAATGTATGGACTCCTTATATTGGACCCAAAATCCAAAAGATGGATCCTACACGGTAAAGTTGGGCTACAAAGCTTGGCAAGAAGAAGAACACCAAGGCCATAGAAAGTGGTGGTGGAATCCTATTATTTTCTTTATTATTGCGGTTTAGAATTCGGCTCCAGAACTTCTTAGGATCCAGCTTACATAGTTGTGAAAGTTGCTCTTGCCTGTTATTGATATAGTGTCTTTTTTTCCTTTACATTAAATTTAATCTTGTGTAATGTAGTGTAAGTAAATTATATATTTTACATATATTTATATATTTTTAATTATTTTGAAATTTTAAGATATTTTTTTATATCTATTTACATTAAATGTAATCTTTTCATTTGTAAAATTTAAATTGGTTAATTTAAAATTAATTATTTAAATAGTTAAAATAAATTGATTATTTACCAGTGGGCGGGACAAAAATTGCCAGGGGAGTACACCTTCTGCATTGGTTGTCTATAGTTATTCCAAAAGAACTTGGGGATTGGGGGTTAAAGGACATTTGTCCTTTCACACATGCCCTAGCAAACAACAACTCTGGAGGTTAACACAAAGTAACACCCTATGGGTACGTGTTATGAACTAAAAATATTTTCCCAACTTGACAATCGAAGAATGGTTCCAATCCTCGATAAAATCCTCAAAAGAAACTTTAGTGTGGAAGGTTTTTGTTGTTGCTTTCCCATTGGTGAGTGCCTGAACGGCTTGGAAGGTGGGAAATGGTCGTAGCATCCGCCTGGGGTAGGACCCTTGGCTAGGGTCAGGGAATAATTTCAGACTATCAGAATCCCTTCTCTGCGCTCTTCGAGATATCGGACTAGTGACCCTAAATGATGCATGTGTCGAGACCCCACAACCGAGAGGGCATGAGGGGTGGAAATCTACAGGTGGCCTTGGTCTCAAGGATGATCTAGCAGTGGAATGGAGCTCATATATTAGTTTGTTATGTGAAAATTACATCACTGTGGACAAGGAATGCATGGACTCCTTATGTTGGACCCAAAATCCAAAATATGGATCCTACACGGCAAAGTTGGGCTACAAAGCTTGGCAAGAAGAAGAACACCAAGGCCATAGAAAGTGGTGGTGGAATCCTATTATTTTCTTTAGTATTACGGTTTTGAATTTGGCTCCAGAACTTCTTAGGATCCAGCTTATATAGTTGTGAAAGTTTCTCTTGCCTTTTATTGATATAGTGTTTTTTTTTCCTTTACATTAAATTTAATCTTGTGTAATGTAGTGTAAGTAAATTATATATTTTACATATATTTATATATAATATCTATATATATAATACTTATATATTTTTAAATATTTTGAAATTTTAAGATATTTTTTTATATCTATTTACATTAAATGTAATCTTTAAGATATTTTTTTATATCTATTTACATTAAATGTAATATTTTCATTTGTAAAATTTAAATTTGTTAATTTAAAATTAATTATTTAAATAGTTAAATAATTGATTTCATTTACCTCGTATGTGACAAAAATTCCCCTGTGGGAATACACCTCTTACCGCTGGACATCTATAGTTATTTTGAAAGAACTTGGGGGTTGGGGGTTAAAGGACATTTGCCCTTTCACACATGCCCTAGCAAGCAAGAACCTCTAGAGGTTAACACAAAGTAACACCCTATGGGTACGTGTTATGAACTAAAAATATTTTCCCAACTTGACAATCAAAGAATGGTTCCAATCTTCGATAAAATCCTCAAAATAAACATTAGTGTGCTAGTTTTTTTTCTTTCTTTCCTATCAGGAGCGCCCTGAACGCTTGAAGGTGGGAAATGGTCATAAGATCCAATTGGAGGACCCTTGGCTAGGGGCAGGTAATAATTTCATACTATCGAAATCCCTTTTCCATGCCCTCTAAGATATCGGACTAGTGACCCTATATGATGCATGTGTCGGGACCCCACAACTGAGAGGGCGTGAGGGGTGGAAATCTATAGGTAGCCTTGGTCTCAAGGATGATCTAGCAATGGAATGGAACTCATACATTAGTTTGTTATGTGAAAAATACATCACTGTGGACAAGGAATGTATGGACTCCTTATGTTGGTCCCAAAATCCAAAAGATGGATCCTACACGGTAAAGTTGGGCTACAAAGTTTGGCAAGAAGAAGAACACCAAGGCCATAGAAAGTGGTGGTGGAATCCTAATATTTTTAGTAATTGTAAAGGAATTTGGTCTGTGAACTCTTAGATCCAAAATTTTATATGAAGCGGAAAGTTGCCTTTGCCTTTATTGATATAGTGTCTTTTTTCCTTTACATTAAATTTAATCTTGTGTAATGTAGAGTAAGTAAATTATATATATTTCACATATATTTCATATACATCTATATATATAATATTTATATAATTTGAAATTTTAAGATATTTTTTATATCTATTTACATTAAATGTAATCTTTTCATTTGTAAAATTTAAATTTGTTAATTTAAAATTAATTATTTAAATAGTTAAATTAAATTGATTATTTACCTGTGGGCGGGACAAAAATTCCCAGGGGAATACACCCTCTGCGTTGGTCGTCTATAGTTATTCCAAAAGAACTTGGGGGTTGGGAGTTAAAGGACATTTGTCCTTTCACACATGCCCTAGCAAGAAAGAACCTCTGGAGGTTAACACAAAGTAACACCCTATGGATACGTGTTATGAACTAAAAATATTTTCCCAACTTGACAATCAAAGAATGGTTCCAATCCTCAATAAAATCCTCAAAAGAAACATTAGTGTGGAAGGTTTTGTTGTTGCTTTCCCGTTGGCGAGTGCCTGAATGGCTTGGAAGGTGAGAAATGGTCGTAACATCCACCTGGGGGAGGACCCTTGGCTAGGGGCAGGTAATAATTTCATACTATCGAAATCCCTTTTCCATGCCCTCTAAGATATCGGACTAGTGACCCTATATGATGCATGTGTTGGGAACCCACAGGCGATAGGGCGTGAGGGGTGGAAATATGCAGATAGACTTGGTCTCAAAAGTGATATAGAAGTGGAATGGAACTCATACATTAGTTTGTTATGTGAAAATTACATCATTGTGGACAAGGAATGTATGGACTCCTTATGTTGTGCCCAAAATACAAAAGATGGATCCTACACGGTAAAGTTGAGCTACAAAGCTTGGCAAGAAGAAGAACACCAAGGCCATTGAAAGTGGTGGTGGAAACCCTATTATTTCTTTAAATATGGGTTTAGAATTTGGTCTAACTCTTAGGATCCAACTTGTTTAGTTGTGAAAGTTGTTCTTGCTTTTTATTGATATAGTGTCTTTTTTCCCTTTACATTAAATTTAATCTTGTGAAATGTTGTGTAAGTAAATTATATATTTTACATATATTTATATATAATATATATATATATATATATATATATATATAATATTTATATATTTTTAATTATTTTAGAAATTTTAAAATATTTTTATATCTATTTACACAAAATGTAATATTTTCATTTGTAAAATTTAAATTTTTAATTTTAAAATTACTCATTTAAATAGTTAAAATAAATTGATTATTTACATGTGGGTGGGACAAAAATTCCCAATGGAATACACCTTCTGCGTTGGTCATCTATAGTTATTCCAAAAGAACTTGGGTGTTGGGGGTTAAAGGGCATTTGTCCTTTCACACATGCCCTAGCAAGCAAGAACCTCTGGAGGTTAACACAAAGTAACACCCTATGGATACGTGTTATGAACTAAAAATATTTTTCCAACTTGACAATCGAAGAATGGTTCCAATCCTCGATAAAATCCTCAAAAGAAACATTAGTGTGGAAGGTTTTTGTTGTTGCTTTCTCGTTGCTAAGTGCCTGAACAGCTTGGAAGGTGGGAAATGGTCATAGCATCCGCTTGGGGGAGGACCCTTGGCTAGGGGTAGGTAATAATTTCATACTATCAGAATCCCTTCTCTGCGCTCTTCGAGATATCGGACTAGTGACCCTAAATGATGCATGTGTCAAGACCCCACATCCGAGAGGGCGTGAGGGGTGGAAATCTACAGGTAGCCTTGGTCTCAAGGATGATCTAGCAATGGAATGGAACTCATACATTAGTTTGTTATGTGAAAAATACATCACTGTGGACAAGGAATGTATGGACTCCTTATGTTGGTCCCAAAATCCAAAAGATGGATCCTACACAGCAAAGTTGGGCTACAAAGCTTGGCAAGAAGAAGAACACCAAGGCCATAGAAAGTGGTCGTGGAATCCTATTATTTTAGTCATAGCCAGAATTTGGCTTCATAACTTCTTAGGATCCACCTTATATAGTTGTGAAAGTCGCCTTGCCTCATTGATATAGTGTCTTTTTCCTTACATTAAATTTAATCTTGTGTAATGTAGAGTAAGTAAATTATATATTTTACATATATTTATATAATATCTATATATATAATATTTATATATTTTGAAATTTTAAGATATTTTTTATATCTATTTACATTAAATGTAATCTTTTCATTTGTAAAATTTAAATTTGTTAATTTAAAATTACTCATTTAAATAGTTAAATTAAATTGATTATTTACCTGTGGGTGGGACAAAAATTCCCAATGGAATACACCTTCTGCGTTGGTCGTCTATAGTTATTCCAAAAGAACTTGGGGGTTGGGAGTTAAAGGACATTTGTCCTTTCACACATGCCCTAGCAAGAAAGAACCTCTGGAGGTTAACACAAAGTAACACCCTATGGGTATGTGTTATGAACTAAAAAGATTTTCACAACTTGACAATCGAAAAATGGTTCCAATCCTCGATAAAAATCCTCAAAAGAAACATTAGTGTGGAATGTTTTTGTTGTTGCTTTCTCTGCTAAGTGCCCGGAATGCCTTTGGAAGGTGGGAAATGGTCATGCATCCGCCAGCACCCCTGGCTAGGGGCAGTGTAATACCTCTCATACTAATGTAATCCCTTCTCTCAAGGCCTCCGAGATATCTAATTAGTGACCCTAAATGATGCATGTGTCAAGACCCCATAGTCGAGAGGGCGTGAGGTGTGGAAATTTGCAGATATCCTTGGTCTTGAGGATGATCTAGTAGTGGAATGGAACTCATACATTAGTTTGTTATGTGAAAATTACATCATTGTGGACAAGGAATGTATGGACTCCTTATATTGGACCCAAAATCCAAAAGATGGATCCTACACAGCAAAGTTGGGCTACAAAGCTTGGCAAGAAGAAGAACACCAAGGCCATTGAAAGTGGTGGTGGAATCCTATTATTTTTAGTATTGCGTTTTAGAATTTGGTTTAACTTTGGATCTAGCTTAGATAGGTGTGAAAGTTGTTCTGTCTTTTATTGATATAGTGTCTTTTTTCCTTTACATTTAAATTTAATCTTGTGTAATGTTGTGTAAGTAAATTATATATTTTACATATATTTATATATATTATATATATATATATATATATACATTTTATATTTTTAATTATTTTGAAATTTTAAGATATTTTTTATATCTATTTACATTAAATGTATTTTTTCATTTGTAAAATTAATTTTAATTTAAAATTAATTATTTAAATAGTTAAAATAAATTGATTATTTACATGTGGGTGGGACAAAAATTCCCAAGGGAATACACCTTCTGCGTTGGTCTTCTATAGTTATTCCGAAAGAACTTGGGGCTTGGGGGTTAAAGGACATTTGTCCTTTCACACATGCCCCAACAAGCAAGAACCTCTAGAGGTTAACACAAAGTAACACCCTATGGATACGTGTTATGAACTAAAAATATTTTCCCAACTTGACAATCAAAGAATGGTTCCAATCCTCAATAAAATCCTCAAAAGAAACATTAGTGTGGAAGGTTTTTGTTCTTTCTTTCCCGTTGGTGAGTGCTTGAACGGCTTGGAAGGTGGGAAATGGTCGTAGCAACCGCCTGGGGGAGGACCCTTGGCTAGGGGTAGGTAATAATTTCAGACTATCAGAATCCCTTCTTTACGCTCTCCGAGATATCAGACTAGTGACCCTAAATGATGCATGTGTCGGGACCCCACAACCGAGAGGGCATGAGGGGTGGAAATCTATAGGTAGCCTTGGTCTCAAGGATGATCTAGCAGTGGAATGGAGCTCATACATTAGTTTGTTATGTGAAAATTACATCACTATGGACAAGGAATGTATGGACTCCTTATGTTGGACCCAAAACCCAAAATATGGATCCTACACGGTAAAGTTGGGCTACAAAGCTTTTGGCAAGAAGAACAATCTGTCATAGAAAGTGGTGGTGGAAACCACTATGGAAATTTAAATCCCCCATCGATGTGGTAAGTAACCTTATGGCTTGCCCTCAACAAGAAGTTGTTGACGTGGGACAACCTCATAAAGAGAAGTTGGGTAGGTCTGAGTCGTTGTCCACTATGCAAATCCAATTATGAAACAATTGCTCATCTTTTTATCACTTGCCCATTTGCAGGTCAGGTAGCAGAGATGGTCAAAAATAAGTTGCAGGCAAAGTCTAGCTGGAACAACACATCATTGGAAGAATTCTATAAAGCCTAGGTACAAGACAGGAAGATAAATCTGTATACGAGTCTCCCAAGTATGATGATCTCTAACATATGGTGGGCAAGGAATCAAGTAGTGTTTAAAGACAAATCAATCAACATGGAGGTCATTGTTGCACTTACTCTCGCATAGGCTACAGAGTTCAAGGAAGATCCATGTGTTAAAAACCCGAGGAATCACATCCCTCCTTCCATTGATTATGATACTCCCTGGGGATATTTCGACGGAGTCAGTCAAGGACCCCCCCCCCATGTGTAGTGTACAAGTAGTCCTACACATTAGACGCAACCATTATGTTCATATTTGTTATGCCCCTGAACCTAGCACAAACAATAGAGTAGAACTTATTACCCTTTGAACCCTACTAGAAGTTGCAAAAGAAAAGGACCGATAAAAGCCACAAGTCTTCGGAAGTTCCAAACTGGTTATTCACTGGGAAAGAAACAAAATCTCTATACAAAACATCAGGCTCTCTGCTATTATGAGAGAGATCAAGCTTTCTTTTCAGTCTTTCAGTTGGCTATCCTTCCAACATATTATGAGAGAACTGAATACTAAAGCTAATGAGTTATCCAAGGAGGTTGTGGAACAACAAGAAGGAGCCTTTTCTTTGTACAAATTTTGTGATGGAGTAGAAATGTAGGCTATGGAGTTTCGCTTATGAAGGCTCCAGCGACTGTTATGGTTGGTTGTATATATCATCTCGTGTTTTGAACAGACTAATGTTAATGTTATGTAACGAGTAACAACATGTCGGGAGATTATAAAAAAATAGAGAGGTTGTAAAAGTTTTTAGAGCCCCATTTAAAGGGAGGTCTTTTTTGTACAGCATAGAGGCTCAAAAGGGAGCATCATAGGGGGTTTGGGAATGCCAAACATGTATATTCTTTCTTTTTTTGAATGAATATAAAAAAAATATTTTACATATACAATATATTTTTATAATCTTATCTTTGTTTTAATTTTATATTATATTCATTTCATTAAATTATTTCTATCTATATTAATTTTATATAAAATATACACATTTTGATTATGATATAAATGAAAGTTAAAGAAATTATAAAAATTATTATTATTATTTTGTGTCTCTTACTCCAATGACCCTTCCCTAAGTAAGGGTAAATAAGGGGATTTGAATTCGGAATATTGTCGAACATAACACTATCACAACTCTTGTCCATTACGCTGCTCTTTGTTTAGAACTTTATTTATTTTTTAATTAAAAGATAATAAAAATGTAAGAAATGTAATTAGGTTGAATTTCTCATTATACAAGGTTTTATCATTTTTATATAAACTTTGTGATTTTAAATTTTATAATGTTATTTTATCTATCAAATTTGTTAAATTCAATTAATTTAAAATAAAAAAAAATTATATAAATTTAAGATTTAGGAATCTACTATTTCACCTTTTTACTATTTTATATTTTAACAAACCAAAAAAACTATCTCACTAATCTAAATAAATTTATAATTCAAAATTTTATATTTATCTAAAATTTAAACTTTTCTTATTAATAAAATAATATCTTATTTGAATTATTAACTTACAATCCAGCAAATAATGCAAAATTGTATTTTAAAAAATTCTAAAATTAAATAAAATATATTTTTCCAATTATCAACCCATATTTTAATTAAAAAAATTGGAAAATTCCTTTTTACCATCATTCCACATTCCAACAAACAATGCAATGATCCACTAACCAAACTAATATCCTAACCAAGATAAAACTTTAACATTTTAATATCATAAAGAAGATCAAACTTTTACAATTTATCCTTAATAACAACAAACAATACAATGATTCACTAACCAAACTAACATCCTAACCAAGATAAAACTTTAACATTTTAATATCATAAAAAGATCAAACTTTTACAATTTATCCTTAATAAGGCCACATAGGGTAATGTGCCACATAGGGTAATGTTGAGAGCATCAACAATAGAGCAAAGGAAGAGAAATCCCAAACAATCTTTCTGCCAATGCATCTTAATGTAAGGTTGATAATAATCATTCATATTATATAACATTGCTTGTAAAGACACTTTAAAAAGAAGTTTCTTTGAGAAAAGCATAAGAAATATGACGTATCTATGTTTTTTTTCAGAAAAGCATAAGAAAAACTTTCATATCAATGTATATATAACACTTTCAAATATATAATGTTTAAAACACCGTCATATATATAACACTTTCAATATATCAATATATATATATATAACACTTTCAATATATCAATATATATATATATATAACACTTTCAATCCCACAAGTTCACATTCACTGTGGTGGAAATTGAGAATACGTTACTTTTGCAACGAATTTCAAACATTTCCTTAATTTTGCTCTGGGCATAACATATATCAAGAAGATAGATCATGGCCTCCTGGGATAAATCTCCAAATTGATAACCAATAACTACTTCAATAGTTACCTAAATATTGAAATAATAGGAAATTTGGTGATTGGTTGGTTGGAAATTGTGTACAAAATGAAGAAGATCCTACACAACTCCAACTTAGTGTCAATTACTCGGTATCTTTTGTCTCTCCAGAAAATGCCAAGGTTGAATCAAATCCACAAACATAGAAAGTGCTCAAAATTTCAAGAACAGGAACAGAGCGACAAGTTATAAACCCATTTCCTGAGTTCAGCCTATCCAATGTGATCATTAAATTGATGCAACATGCACAGAAGATATACCCATATTGACCTAAATTAGCAATATCCATTCGAATATCATATTGAACTCCAGATAAAGATAACAAACAGGGCCACACATGATGACAAGCAAATAAGCAAGAGTAACTGAAAGCAAATGTTTGCATCTAGAGGATATAGATAATTGTCATAATAAAGTTTTAACAGCTAGCTTAAGTCATAGATAATTGGCAAGGAAATAGTGCCGTAGGAACAAACAGATCAGAGCTACAGAAGTTGATGAGTGTCATAAAGAGATGATTCAAAAGACCTCAACAACTGCACGTCAGTAAACTGTCTACTTCCCTGGTGCACCATACCAGGTTGATCATGAGAATCATTAGTTTGTGTTTCTGAGGACCTGCAGATCAAATCTATGGTGCCTTGAATATCTTGTGAGCTTGCAGCCTGAGAACCTCTGAAACTGCTTCCCTGCGGCAAGCCAAATGTATATCCTCCAAAGTTTCCAATCCCGTCTGCATTGGAAACAAGTGACTCACCTTGGTGCTGTTTATCCATAGAATTCACAACAGTTGCAGGGAACCCACCTGTTGCAAGATTAGTAGAGGATTGGGAGCAGATTGTTAGTAACTTATCTGCTGCAAAAAGACCAAAGTTGTGTTGTACTCCTTGCATCAATGGTGGTTGGGCCATAAGAGGTTGATTCTCTAGTATAAGCTGATCCACTGTGAGATCTGACCGCCTGGTCATATCAAATGAAGCTGATCCTGAGGCCCTTGAGCCCCCGGATTGAATTGACAGAAGAGAGAGAGCACAGCCAGAGTCCGAGACTCCTGATAAACCATGCGTGGCAGAGATAACATCTAAACCTGCAAGATTTTCTCCCAAGGATGACAAGGTCAAGGCTTGGCCCACATGATCCCCAGAGCTTTGCCTGTACTGGTGAATGTCTTGATTAATAGCACCACCAGGTACAGTCTTAGAACTCTGTAAAAGGAAAAGCAACCTTTCAGCATTGTGACGGGAGAGGGTACCTGCTGATACTTGCCCATTATATGATGATTGATCCTCTGCCTTAACTCTCGGCCAAGCTCCTTTTCCATATCCGCCAAGTTTGAAATCAATGGAACTCTCCGGAATTGAATTTGAAGCTATCCGTGGATGCATGAAAGGTGATCTATCCATCAAAATGCTGCTAAGTCGCCTGTCATCTGTTTAAAGAAGAAACAGATGTCAGATTGCAGAATCTATCTTCAAATCAACAAGTGCAAGGCAATTACAGTTTTAATCCTCACATTAGTTTGCAAGGGGTAATGAAGAACAGAAGAACAGATGAGTTGAGTTGATCTAGACATTTCAAGTTCATGCTCACGTTGCAGCAATGATATTCTCTGTAAAAGAGAAGCTGTATATAACATTCTACGAACAGAGGAATTAGTTGGAGATGATGTATTGCTTTGCTTGAATTTTTCTTCAAACAAATCAAAGTTTGGTTATTGTGGAATTGCATCACTTCCAAACAACACGGGCCTAACTACAATGGCAGATCCACTCAGGAATGTGGACCAGGGGGACTCAATTAAAAATTTACAAAGCAACCCATATCTCAAAGAAAATGTCTCTTGAAAGTTGAAAGTAGTGACGATTTTCTCATGTTCTGTGATAGCCAAAGCTCACATATGGCACTAGCACGCTGCACTTTCATAGCTATGTAGTATAGAACTAACATGAGTTGAAAGTAGTGACGATTTTCTCATGTTCTGTGATAGCCAAAGCTCACATATGGCACTAGCACTTTCATAGCTATGTAGTATAGAACTAACATGAGTTAAACATAAAGAAGAACCAAACCTATCAAAAAATCTAAGATAAAGCATAAGCAAAATACTTTTCTCCCTCACAGATAGAACTGTAAATGGGAATTTGACAAGAACACGATTATAATAGATATCAACCAACATTAGGGTTTTAAGGTTTCTGTGGTAATTATTAGGATTGCTAGGAAAATCCACAGTAGTCGTCTTGAATACGTCAAGATGACTACTGTGAATTTTCGGAGCAATCCTAATATCAACCTAACATATATAAACAAGACTTGTGTGCTGCCACATAAACAAAAATAAATAAAATAGTTGTCCTGCTCATATAGAACCTTTAGTTCAACATCAGCCACACGGACTGGAAGACTTTTTAGTGTGACAAAAAAGCAGGAAACCAGATAAAAATTTTATGAATATAATCTCTTCTTAAATGTTTTGATAGCACCCAACAAAATTAAAGACGTGAAAATTTGTTAGCCGCCTGTGAATCAAAAGCTGAATAGTCTTTTAAGGTTCATCTCATATTAATATAAGAATTTGATTCAACTATCCACACTAAACAAAAAAATCAAGGAAGTAGATAAACTGCACCAGAAAATGACAACATCTACCAATCTTAGTTTCTCTACAGTACCATAGAAAGCGGAAGCAAATCTTGCAGATTTCATCGCCTGTGAATAAGGTTGGGGTTTCCTACGCCGCTGATTGTGGCCAGCTAGACGTCTCCGACAGCTCCGCTTCCCTTCATCAAACTCAGACAACATATGAAACCTGCATACAAGTCCAAGGACTTCATGCACCAAATTCTAGAAGACATAATTATCCATGTCAACTAACAACTGCTTATAAGATTTAGCACAGTGGTCTCGTGGAATAACGGAAAAATAAATTAACACATCAACAAAACTGTGTCCTGTATAGAGTTGAATGCTAAAAGAGAACTGCACATAATAATCAACTGCAACAGAACCAAAATCAATGCCCTCGTCCATTACCAGAATTTTCCCAGTCAAGATTACGGAAAAAATAGAGGGAAAAGCATGCAATGACCATCCTCTTCTCAAATCAGTATGCTGATGATGTAAAATTGATGGTCAACGTATATCCACGAAAACGAAATTAAGTAAAGATTATAACAGGCCTATATCTCTGAGAAGAGAAACCCAGGAGAATAGAATCCGCTACAAGGCCATGTGAAAATAGAAGCATTATAAAGAAAAAAACCTGCTACATTGCTGACAGAAGCGCTGCTCAATCCCGTTGACGATGACCTTGGGGAACTTGGAGTGGAGCTCGCAGACCTTGTGGCGGCGGTGGTAGTCCTTGGCGGCGGTGAGCTCTGTCTTGCAACCCTCCACCTGGCACCGCGGCACCATAGGCGTTCCCTGCATCGCCGACTGCTGCCTCTTTGCAGCAGGAACGCAAGAAGATGGCGAAGGGACTGCTACCGGAATTGCCTTCACCGCCTCAAAATAGGTCCGCTTGCCCAGCTTTAACCCAATCGTCCCAGAATCCCTCGACCCGGCCGGAATCGCCACTTTCACGACGCCGCTCTGCTGTTGCTGATCATCAGGAGTACTGGCGCCAAAGGTTCGAATCTTCATGTTCATCTTATTAGTTAGCCTCCCACTCTCTCCGATCCTCCTCCCGGTAGCTCACATAAAAAAAAACAGAGTAATGTAGCGTTACTATTCATTCACCGCTGCAATACACAAATAATAATAACAACCCGCCCACCTCCGCCTTCTCGTATAAACTCACACACGCATGCCCGAGTATCGAAGTTCGAATCCCCCAGACTACCAAAAATCAATATTAAAAGAACTCGAAGTCCCTTGGTCTCGGCTCTTTGGCTTCGAGCCACAGCAAAATACAAATGCAGCGAGCCAATAGATTTTAAAGTGAATGGATTTTACTGTGCCATAAAATATAAAATAAGGGAAAGGGATGGAGATTGTATTGACCACGGTGCTTGGGTGTGGAGCTGAAGGACCGGTTGTTCTTAGCCCCCTCTCCCGTAATGACGATGCCTTCGCGACGGATTTGGGTGCAGCCATCGCCCAAAGAAGGTTGATTTACCCTAACAGGTACTCCAACCTTACAGAGAGCTGACAGCATTGCACTGTGATTTAATAAAATGCCGTTCTTTCTGTCTAATCGACATATAATCGCCGTTCATTGCATTGTGCTTTGACAAATAGGTCCGCCACTGTCACGACGCCACTCTGCTGTTGCTGATCATCGAGAGTACTGGTATCGGAGGTTCGAATCTGAACCATACATGAGCCTGACAATCCATGGGAGAGTGAATAATAAGTAGCACACCTGTTCAGTCCCGGCTGGTTAACGCCGATAGGTATCGGCCGCTCCAGGACGTCGCTCTCCTCTTAAGTACCGTGCTCTCTGTTCCTGATTTTCGATCGAGGGCGGCCAGGGGTCCAGACTTCTAGGGAATCATCATGAAAGGCGTTAAAATTTCCATTTTCGCTGTGATTTTTCGGCTTTTCGGGGCACGAATGGCAGGTAAGGTAACAGAAGACCGAAAGCCTGTAGAAATTTATTACGCTGCTGGATTCGAACCTGTAATGTAACCCAGGCGGAAACGGAGGGGATCGGACCACCACGATTAAAAGGAGATATGACAAACGAATGAATCCTGGCCGTCCAATCGTGTCAAAATCATTAGCAATTGTCTTTGATGAGACAGCGGGACATTGATCATGTGTTACGAAGTATTTCGGTATCTTGTGAATAAACAGAGCATTTGTATTTAACTTTAAATAATGACATAACATGGGCTGTCGAGGTCCCATTTTCAACGGTAAAATAGATTGTATTGTATTTTGTTTAATATTATAAAATAAATTGTATTATATTTTGTGTGTGAAAAGTATCTACTCAAAAGAAATATGGTAAAGTTTATTATGATTTAGTGGTCAATCAATAATAATGATAATAATGATGATGGTTAGAATTTGTTCTATGAACTTTAAAAAAGTAAAGGATTATTTGGATTTTTTTTAAATTTTATTTTTGTACTAGAAAAGCATTAAAATAAGCATTTCAAGATCACTTGATGAGAATTTGTTCATATTTTAACAATGTTGATTTTCTTCTTTATAGTAGTCAAAACATAGAGATACTTTTGATTTTCTAGATTAGGGTTGATCACCTCCTTATAGTGTCTTAATTTTCTTTTATCCTCTAATTCTTTATCACACCAATTTTTTTTCTTAAATTTAGATCTCTTCCTTTATTCCCCGATGATTTAGCCAAGACTTGACATCTTTATGTCATCCCCTCTTGAACCATCTGTGATTTTGGATGAAGTTTGAAGCAATTTTGAGAATTCTTTTGTCTTCCATGTTGTTTATCTTCTTCTTGTACATTAGGTACCTAGTCATAGCCATGCTCTCAATGGGGGAAAGGCTTGTTTCTATGAAGAGAATATCATAGGGTGTATTGCCTTTAATTTTGAGATTACAAGTTATAAAATTCTTTTAGATCTGCTCTATCTTTCTTCATGACTATCTAGAGATATTGTATCTCCAAACTTCACATCCATATAAGATAATAGGAGTGACGAGAGTTTCAAATAGGAGTTTTTTCTTATCCCATATCCAAAGGTCCAGTAATTTACAATTGTTTGCAAGCCCATAATGAGCTTTCCATCCTCCATTTATCATTTTCTCAATGTTATAGTTCGAGTTGAGCTTGTGATAAATATTGATTCCAAGATATTTGTATGAAAAAAATTCCTCCAAGTTGGTGTTGTCATTTATGAAAATATCATAAGTGATCTTTTTGGATTTAATTATCATAACTTTCATTTTGTTGGTGTTAACAGTCATTACCCATACTAGAGCAGAAATCCTTGAGGATTCTTAGTTGTTTGTCAAGATCATAGAGACTCTTTGCCATAAAAACAATATCATCAACGTAAAGAAGAAGGATGATGACTATACTAGAGAGATTCGAGTCGACGCAGCCTGTTTCTTCCAAACTATCTTCTAACTTGTTAATGTTTATGCCAAAAAGGGTAGGGGGTAGAGGACAACCTAGATTGACTCATATATTATGTTAATTTCTTTCGACCAACCCTTAGTGTTCCTAAACTTGGAAATAACATTCTCTTACAACCTTATCGCAACAACTTTCAACTTGCAAGGAAATTTTAGCTCTTCTAACTTATTCCAAAGATTCTTCCTGAACATTGTGTCAAAATATTTTATCAAGACAACGAAACAACAAAGGAGGTTGGTTTTATTATTGTGACACTCCTCCACAATGATCCTAAGTGTAACAAGGTGGTCCATGTTGATGATTGCAGCTATGTGAGACATTCTCCAGCTTACAAACCTTTGAGATGTTGACCATTGCAACTATGTGAGACTTTCTTCAGCTTACAAACCTGAGAGAAAGCCCCTAAGAAGGGTATGGGGTTCCTATCTGAGACAGAGCTGGAACATAGAGATGACCTCCTCCATTCAGAGAGTTGAGAAGAACTCCAGATGATTATCCTATGGGAAAGACGATCTACTGAGTTGGGCATGTTTGTGGCTGAGCACAAGGTGAACGTGTGAAATCCCAAAGTGTTGGGTGCATTGTCATGAGAACATAAATGAAGATGATGTATTAGCCTCCTCTGAGTAAAAGAGTTGACGAGAAACTCCAGATGACTCTCCTGTGTAATGCAATGGGAAAGAAGATATGTTGAGTGGATGTTCTTGTGGACGAGCACATGTGAACATGTGAAGAAGTGGTTATTTTGTGTAATGCAGTGAGCCAGAGATATGGACATCCCTATGGATGTGCCCCTAGTGGATGAGCACTAGTGGATGTATCAGATCCCTTGCTATATTTTTCAAGAGTCAGACCTGCCTGTAACCCTAATTGTAATGTAAAGGGTACAAGTCGGCCCCACCTTAATGTGATTAGTAATAAATGTAAAAGATAATTAATCTAGTTAATATTAATTATAATGTGACTTAGAGAGGAATTTATGTTGATATGACAAGTCTAATATAAGTGAAGGAAGATTTCCCATTGTGGAATCATATCCTTCACACGAGTTTGGAAATTTTAGCAAGTACATCTTCTTGGGAAAAGTGCGCACCTCTCTCGGGTGCTAGTATTCTAGGGTTTGAGCACCTTCTTGTGTGGTAAGTCTTATTGGTGGTGAAGGTATTTCTCTTGAAGAATATAACAAAGAATTTGGTTGGGTTTTCTTCCCTTGTTAAGAATGGTTTCCTAGGATACTTCTTGTGTTCTTGTGCATGGTGTTTCTGTTAATATTATGGTAGCTTCGGGAGGTATGAACCTCTATTGTAACCTATGACGAGACTAGAATCCTCCGGAAGGAAGCAAAGAATTAAAGGAAACCCTAGACAAGTTGTCAGCTGAACAAATATATTTAAATTGAATTTATTGATGCCCAGAAGGAGAAGTCGACAACAGTTAGACTGGCCAGTCCACTATAATTACAGGGTGTCAGTTTCATTATTTCACATCTCAGCAGTTGCAGTGAGAGCTAAGTCTGCGTAGGCAGTTGCAGGCAGCAGCAGTTTGGTGCACAAGTTTTTGGGAGAGCTGGGAAAGTGGTGCGCTAGCTTCTGGGTGGGATCATCTGTTCAGTTTAGTTTCTATTCTCTTGCTTAGTGCATTTAGCCTCTCTTGGCTATTGATTGCTACCAGGATTCTCTTCTCGGTTAAGGTCAAGGTGCTCAGAGGGTGGATTTGGCCTGTGGTTGGGTGACGAGGGTATCGTCAATGGTTAAACGAGCACAATCCTCTATATTCTAACAGGTTATGGGCCCACACCCCCTTCGGTCAGCCTAAAACGCTGGAAGGAAACATAACCGTTAGGTATTGAGCTCATTGAGGAATTGCCGCTAGAGTTACTAGTAGGAGCAGCTTCCAAAGAACTGCAGCTAGGGTTACTAGCAGTAGCAGTTGCGGAAACCCTAATTCTCAGATCCGGCATCTTGTGATGGAGCATCTTGCTCAAGGAGAAGATATTAAGATGTGCCCTAATTCAACGCACCTATTGACTTTCTCATAAGAAAGAAATGACGACGTTGAAGTTTTGGATCAAGGCATGAACAGTTATCAGTCAACCGAAGACATGTGTGAAACAATCAGTCTCTTACATTATTCAGCACTTACCGGGACAATTGAAGACGATATGTGGATAATCGACAGTGGAGCTTCTAGGCACATGACGGGAGATCAAGCTAGAGTCTCATATCTAAATGAGAGAAAGACATCGTACAAAGTGGAGCTTGGAGACAAAAGCACCTACCCCGTCAAAGGATTTG